>JASDQU010261656.1:0-15614 GCA_032191745.1 Picea mariana
TCCAGTTATGAGGAGGCAGCAAACCAGCAAGTTTGGAGAGATGCCATGATGGAGGAATGATGTGTGGGAGATTGTGTCGAGACCTGAGGGGAAGTCAATGGTTACTTCCAAGTGAATCTACAAGGTCAAGCATGCAGCAGACAACATCATCGAAAAGTACAAAGCGAGGTTCGTGGCAAGAGGGTTCTCCCAAAAAGAGGGAGTGGACTATGAGAAGACGTTTGCTCCAGTCACTAGGCACACTTCCATCAGGACCATTATTGCCATTGCAGTAGTCACAGATTAGAGATTACACCAAATAGATGTAAAGACTACATTCCTCAATGGTGTGATTGAGGAGGAAGTGTACATAAAACAACCTCAAGGCTTTGAGGTACATGGGATAGATGGGAGGGAGTCTTATATTTGCAGGTTGAAGAAGGCCTTGTACGAACTCAAGCAAGCACCCAGAGCATGGTACACCAGGATTGATGGATACTTGATGAGCTCATGCTTAACCAAGAGTGAAGCAGATCCCAACCTTTACTACAAGGTTGTTGATGGTGATCCTTTGATCTTGGTGTTATATGTTGATTGCTTGTTCCTTACAGGAGAAGACCGACTCATCGATCACTGCAAGAGGGAGTTGGCCTCTGAGTTCAAGATGAAGGATCTTGGCTTGATGCATTATTTCTTGGGATTGGAGGTGTGGCAGAAACCAGGTGAGATCTTCCTCGGACAAGGGAAGTACACAGTTGATATCTTGAGCAGATTTGGTATGATGGACTACAAGTCCATGGCTACACCTATGATGACAAATCTAATGAAGCTGAGTGATTTCGTTTCAGAATCAGATCTAGTGGATCCCACTATGTACAGGCAATTGATTGGATCCTTGATGTACCTAGTTAACTCCAAGCCAGATATTTGCTTTGCGGTGAACACCCTGAGCCAGTTCATGGTTGAACTGAGGCACTTCCACTGGGTTGTAGCAAAGCATGTGTTGAGGTACCTACGTGGTACAGTTGGATATGGTCTGAGATATGACTCAGGTGGTGAAGTGAGGCTGTAGGGATATACTAATTATGACTGAGAAGGGAGTGCAGTGGACAGAAAGAGCACCTCGAGGTGTTGCTTCAGCTTAGGATCAACTATGATATATTGGTTTAGCAGGAAGCACACTTCTATAGAACTCGGTACAGCAGAAGCAGAGTATATCGCAGCCAGTGTTGGAAGTCGCGAAGTAGTATGGCTTCGAAAACTTCTTGCAGGACTATTTAATCAAGAGCTAGAGACGACCTTAATACACTGGGATAATCAAAGTTGTATCAAGCTTTCGAAATCCAATATTTCATGACAAGTCGAAGCACATTAAGATCAAATATCACTTCATCCAACTTACGATACAGGAGGGAACAGTAAAGCTCCAGTACATATCCACAGATGAGCAAATTGCAGACATTCTCACCAAGCCTTTGTCTAAGACAAAGTTTGTATACTTCAAAGACAAGCTTGGCGTGATGTAGAATGTCTCCCTCATTGAGAGGGAGTGTTGATGTTTCTCCGGTTAGCAGCATCGGGCAAACATTCTCCCAGATTGGTCATGCTGACTTGACCAAGGGAAATGACTCATTCACTCACAGATCTTTGCTAGTGGTGAATAGCCCAGGTATAGTTTTATATCCTGACAAGGAGTAGATAAACTCGAGGTGCTCTCACATTGCCTGCTCTAGGATGGAGTGAACTATATTAATTAGACGTGCATGTGACTATCTACTCCTGACGAAGAGTAGATAGACTCGAGGTGCTCTCACATTGCCTGCTCTGGGATGGAGTGATCTATATTAATTAGAGGTGCATGTGAGGAAATGATCATCAACAAAAATATAATATATAAATAATATATTTATAATATAATGTATAAATAATATATTTATAATATAATGTATAAATATAAATAATCAATAATTAATAATTAATAATTAATTAATTAATGAAAAGACAATAATGGAAAAGACATGTCCATTAATGAAAGAGCACTCCGCCCAAATATATATATCGGGGCCCTCGATTGTAATATATCATCTCATATAATATTTACTTACAATAACCTCTCATCAAGTTCGCTAAGTCTTGTTGAGATTTTCAGTTTGTAATTATTCTATGATAACAGTAGCATTTAAATCATAAGGCACTAATTATCAGATCTGAAAATTGAAAAAATTCAACAACAAGGTGGGAACCTTGAGATTTAAAAATCCTAATCAAGGAGTTGATGTGGCAACTAAGAAGTGGGCCCCAAGAAGCCTAGTTCGAACATCAACTTCCTAGGCCATAACTTCCACATACAAAACTCTGTTTTGGGCTTTCTTTGAACCATGGTAAAGCTTCTTTTGATCTCTACAAATTTGGCAAGTCAGGCCGTCCAAAGAGGTCCCAAACAGTGAAATCACTAAAAATACATGGGAAGGGCCCAAAAATGCGTCAAAAATTCAAGCTTGTTTATGAGACAATGGGATACTAGGACAAACACCAAGATCAACTACTACTATGGAAAGTGTGTAAATAGAGTACCAAACCCAATAGTGATTGGAGGATGGCAAGGTCAAACCCAACACATCGTGGGTCACTTACTTTCATTTTTCCCAAGAAAGAGAAGAATGAGGGGAGACTATGCACAGATTACAAGGCTCTCAACAAGATGATAGTCAAAAATCATTATTCACTCCCCAATAGTGATGATCTACTTGCTTAGTTGAAAGGAGCCAAGTACTTCACCAAACTTGAATTAGCTTCTAGTTACTGTTACCCCCTCTCACCTAGGGGTAACTAGAGAAGATCATTCTTCATGATCCACATTGCGGATAGTGGTCCCAGAGATGATGACCAACATTCTCCACACACAGCAAACCCTTAAATGCCTTTTCCTCGACATTGCTCAACTCATTCACTTGATCAACATGCCCATCTGATGATGGTGGTCCAACACATGTGAGGTACATTAGCCATTGCTTCATACAAAGTGTTACATTGTTTCATAATGTATTGGGCATTTAGGTAAGGATCATGGGTTGAGGTCCTCTAGGTAAGGATCGTGGATCTAAGAAAGGGCCATGGGTGGTACCCAATGCTTGAGCTAGCAAGTTGTTAGATCTTGTTTAAGTTTCTCATATTATATGTTAAATGCTTGTTAGTGGCAGTTTAAAGTCTTGGCTTGGCCTTCCAAGCCTTGATATTGGGCGTTATGGCTTTGATTTAGTAGCAGCCTTGGGCTTAATTTGTATGGCCTAAGAAGTAAATGAGGATCTAGGATAAGAGGGCATATAAAATTACCCAAGGTTTGCTCCTTGGTTGTGACATATCCAACACCTTTGAATTGTAAAACGCACCGTACATACAGTTTTATTAATAAAAACTAAAAAACTTTAGTTTAAAGTCGCTTCAAGATATAATTTGTATGGCCTAATAAGTAAATAAGGATCTAGAATATGGGGCTATATAAAATTACCCAAAGTTTGCTCCTTTGTTGTGACATATCCATCCCCTTTTTATTGCAAAATGCTCTGTACATACGGTTATATTAATAAAAACTAAAAGAAATTTATTCTGAAGTCGCTTCAAGAAATAAGGAGTGGGCTGCACCGCCTAACACAAACTTAACTTATTTCGGCTTAGGTGCCAGGCCTGAGATGTTCTATTCAGCCAAAATCGCCAAAGGACTTGCACGTGACCTTATCTTTTTGAAATGCAATTTGTGTGGGGGCAGACCACAACGAGAATGTAACCTTGGTGAATGGCTTAAAAATCCATCGACCTCACCAGTGAACCAAAGCCCCGTAGGCAGATAAAAAGCATATTATTAAAATTATTGGCAAAAACAGCTTTAACATATCAGTCCACGCCGCGGGAAGTGATCTCGTTTGAACTGGATTGACCTTAACATTTGGCTTTTGCAAAGCAGTCTTTGGGAATGTGGTTAGATACATGATAGCATTCACACATTAAAAATTACCTTATTATACAACAATATATGGCAAATAACCCAAATGGCTCCGGGAAAAAAACCGTGTATGATAAACTTCGCATCGATCCAGATCACCACCCCGTAACCATAAATCTTTTGGTGGTTCGCATATAAAGTGTTTTTTTTAAGATCTAGAGGTTCGCATATAAAGTTAAAACACGAATAAAATAAAATAAATGGGAAGTGTGTCTTACAAAATCTTTGACAGTTCCCTTGTAGACGAGATAGGGTACAAGAAGGCCGAAGATGCCACAGAGAGCCAAGTTTCTCCTGGTCCAGCGAAAATTCTTCTCCAGATTCTCCCTGGCTGTCCCCCACTCTTCAATGTATTTATTCTTGTTCACCTCCATTCCGCCTGCCATCGCTACGAGTCCCGGGATCGAACCACAGTCCAATTCGGAAAATGCTTGATTGCGTTTTGCCCAAATCGCCCGAAATCCCAATGCTGTTCCTTTATTTCAGTTTTATATTGCTCTCTCTCAAAACCCAAACCTGAGGGGGGCAGATTCACGCTCGAGTGATTGATTTAATGAAGAATGAATGCAATTTTTTTTTTAAGGGGATTAGGTTCTCTTGACACATTGGGCCACTTGTCTATTCAAGTCTTTTTTTCATGATGACTCTTCCTTCACAAATTTGTATAAGAGAAGGATGAAAGTTCATTCGAAGAGGAGTCTAGAGTGAGTTTGAGTCTGAGTCTAAGCTTTCCTTTTGTCTGAAGCTTCGTGTTTTTTTTTAGTTCAGAGTTTGTAATTAAGTTTGGTGAGCGAAGAGCATACTGCTCTCAGTCTGTGCATCTGGCACAAAGATTGTAATACCCATGGGTTATGCTCTGATTTAATATAAAGAAGTCTTCTGCTTATATGTGTTTATCTCTGAAGTTTTGTTCATTGTCTCTGTAACATGCGCTCATTATGATCTTGCTTGTTTGCTTGTATTTGCACTCGATGTTCCTTGGTACTATCTGATATAGTTCACTCATCCAGATAATAAGGTTCACTGGTAGTCTGGTATAAAACGATGGCCGAGCACTGGTAGTAAGTCCCACGAAGGCAGGAGGCCGCTATAGGGCAATGGTAGGTGTGGAGGGTCGTGGAAAGCCGGCTATAGGGTTCACATAAAATTGCAAAAGCCTGGTGGACTCCAGGTGGTGGGGTTCATAGTTCGGACAGAGTAAAGCGGTTAACCCGACGATATTGGTTCTGTCGAGAGTAGCAGAAACCAGAAGATCAGATGGCAAGAGGAGATAGCGCATGAGACACAAGTCTTTTAAGTCAAGCTTCACATCTCTGACAGAGGAGGCCTCTGACACGCTGTTCGAGGAGATCGGCATACAAATCGTATCAAAGCCATACAACTTCATTTTGCCCCGGGTATGATATGAGACTCTTCGATCTGATAAAGCTATTCGCTCTGTTATATAGTTTGTGTGATTTCTTTCCTGTGTGATTTCTTTCCTGTGTGCAAAAGGAATCCAGTGTCGTATCAAGAGTCTCGGGCCCTTTAAAGGCAGGGTTTCCACTCTTGTGACACACCTCTGAGGCCGTATCAGTAGTCTCGGGCTCTTTAAAGGCAGAGTTTCCACTACTGCAACCTCCTGACAGAGATTACTAATTTCTGCCTGAGCAGTCGGCCAGGAGCCTGTCTAATCTTCTTTCGAGAAGACATAAGACTAAATGCCCTGCTTTCCTGTGCAGAAATAGTAAAATCTACTATTATGGATTCTTTTGTTTGCTACCGCTCTGTAAATAACACTATAGACAGTATTGTTTCTACTTCTGAACCTGCTTACTGTTTAATGATTCATTACATGCCCACTATAGAAACATTAGATCCTAGAATCCAAGACATATATAAGGGTATGAGACCTCCTGGTACTCTAAGATATGGGTTAGGGTACATAGAACAGTGTGATAAAGTTATACCAGAGTGCAGATTTTCTAATCCCTTACCCAGTGACATTTCAAGACCCTCTATAGATGAAATCCATAAATTTCATACAGTCATGAGAGGATGTTAGAAGGGGTCTATTAATGAAGAATGGATCAAAAGGATGCTTAACTGCGATTTATTTACAAATCTCGAGACAAATGAATTTAACACAGCCGTGTCAAACTCTGAAAAACTTAAACTTTCTAAAGAATGGCAGAAGTATATAGCTGACAATGAATTATGGATTTCCTTCTTTGAATGGAGGAAATTAAATCAAAAGGTTGTAGTACAAATGATGGGAGAAACCTCTGAAATTTCTCCTAAGCATAAGTGGAAAGGCATTGATGGGCATACTGTAGAATCTAACTCTACATTTCCACCCTTTAAAGGGATTGTCTTAGAAGACAACAACAAACAAGTCAAAGTAGTTCCCTTGCTGCTTTCTGAAGAGGCCATCTAGCTATTAGGAATTGATAAAAGAGTCAAGTCAGTCTCTGAACAAATTAACTGGACCAACACTGCCTTGAGAGGTATGGCCACCCACACCTTCGTGACTAATGACTATGCTCGGAAAAGCCAAATTGTAGATCTACAAGTATCTACAAACACTATTGTACAGTCTGTTGATCAAATCCAAGATAAAGTCACAGAAGTAAAAGACAAGATGGACTCTGCTCTGAGTGAAATCTCTTATAAATCCAGAGAGTCCACAAGAAATCATGAAGAGATAATGGAAGGATTGGGACGTGCTTTCTCCAGGATGGGAAAGACACTAACAAAAATAAAACAAAAGGATAGCAATCCTGATAAGCCCATCCCTGACTCATTCATCCTTCCAAGCTCACAAATCTCTATACTGTCTCCTGTATATAAACCTTCAGAGACAGTAATTCAGAAAAAATTCCCACATCATTTCCCAAGAGAAGAAGAACCAGAATCTTCTTCACGAGATCGTCACTCCCTTGTGACTGTTCAAAATCCTGCTTATGAGAATATCCCACACCATACCACCACACCATTAGCCCCAGACTTAATAGGGAAAGGTAGATTACCAGAAACACAGACATTTGCTGAAGACTGGTTCCAGGAGTGGAACATTGACAGTTTGTCTATAGCACAAATTAGACAAATGATAGATAGGATGTATGTCTCTTACAAGATTATGTGCATGAAGGGAAAAACAGAAATAGAGGCATGCAAAACTATCATCCAGTGCTTTACATGCACTCTTAGTAAATGGTGGGAAGTAATTTCTTCCCCTGTAATGATTACCAAGATGGAGGTTGAAGTCCTTAGAGATGAACAGGGAGATATTGTGTATCATACTGATGGATCTCCCCAGAACAATATGATTGGTGCTCTTACTACTGCAATACTTGAGCACTGGTGTGGTACAGAATCTAAAATTGCTGATAAACATGAGATAATTCTCATGAATATGAAATGCAGGAAGATGTCCGAATATGAAGAATTTCCATTTGCTCATACACCTCCCCAAGGATTGGTTGATCTGAATCTGCAAACTTGATCATGTTATAAATTGGCTTGGTGAATTGCAACACATATTGAACCTGTGACCAAAACTGACTTCAAGAACTGTTTCCTTCACTGCATTAGCACCTTCTCTATTAGTGCTCATTTCATCCCATGCATCACTCATCACCATAGCACCCAAAGTTTGTCTCACCTTCAATAGGTGCCTTAAGGTGATGTAATAACTAGCAAATCTAGTTTTTGCAACCTTAAGTAGTTGCAACCTGGAATAAGTGCCATAAAAGTAATTGACCCTTGTATGATATGTGACAAATTTGATGTGTTTCTTCCCTCTTTTGTACAAGTCATTAATCCATCCACATTCTTTATGCTCGACAATATCATGCAACAAAAGGTTCATGGTGTGCACCAAACACTCAGACCAAAAGATGTGTGGATGAGCTCACTCAATGATTTTACTTGCTCCCTTAAAATTTGCTGCTGTAACACCCCGTTCACTCACTACTGTGTAGGTGTTACTACGCGGAATAACAACATTCTCACTAATAATTAATCACATGCATTTAAAACAAGTTAAACACATTCAGCACAGAGTATTTATACGAATTACTGCCATAATCAACAATCAATACTATTTAATATTAATTCATATACACAGTGGAATTCATGATGACATAAGCAGCACAGTCATGCAAAACATGATTAAAGCATAATCACGTACTTATCTTTGAAACAGTGGCAGTTCCACCAACCAAGTGCATGTCTTCCACGAACCTCCCAGCCTTAGAACACACTACTCATCACCTCAACAGTGGGTCACCCCCGAGCTGGGACTAAGCTCCACCCCAAGACAAGGAATTCTAGGCTAGGCTGAGGTTACAGGGAAAACAACACACAGCCACAAGGATGGGATTCTCTCCCAGGAACCTCTCACGCTCACTGCCCACAGACCCTCATTCCCCACATGCCTGTTCCACCCCAGGAGTATACACCTTCTCTGTCACCTGGACAGTCCTTTGGCTGCTAACCTCCCCTGCCTTGGGTTACAGCAATAGGCCGGACCGGAAGTCTCCAAGCTCTGTGGCAACTACAAGATTCCTTCCAGGAGTTCTCTCCTTCCTCTGCGCACTCCCTCACCTGGAGGGAGTCACTCACAGGCCCAACAACCTGTTCTTGCAACTTCAACCACCTCTCTCACTTGGAGAGAGTGTTGTACAAACACCACAATCAATGGGAATCCAAACATGAACACCCCAGGGCAGCTCCAGACAGGTGCAACAACATAACCAGGCTTAGCAGGGACGGGACACTTATGTTTTCTCAATATGGCAACACGGGATAGACTCACACTTTGGATTCTTAGGGATGTGTGACGAGTTGTCCACGCAAGGGTCAATTTAGACTCCACGGTTTAGAACAGAGAAGGGGTGTACTGGCTTTCCACAACAAACACAGACTTTTTCCCCAAAATCAACACAGGCTTCTGATTCAGGGGATGTACACACGAGTTTTCTCAGAGCCAGACACAGACTTTTCGGATCACAGGGACACATGAAGGTTCTCTGCAGAACTCGGGTCAGTCATACTGCTCAGAGCCCGTACACGCTCAGGCTGTCCGATCGAATGGGAGAAGGAACCCCCTCACGGTCCACCTTGGTCGTTTTATTCGCATGCACCAGGGTCGACACTTGTCGCCCAGAAGACTGCATGTGTTCCATCAACACGCATCACCTTCCCTTGGTTAGGAACTTAGGATAAAAATATAAATGGCACATGTTCTTTTTGGAATAATAATAAAATATTATTCCCAAGCTTAAGCCCCCTAGGCTAAACACTTAGCCCCCTTTCCCACCTTCCAACCCCTAATCCCTTGCCTTCTCCATGGAAGCTCAGTCCCCCTTCACTCATTCATCATGGTCAGTCTGCACCTGGCGGTGTTTATAATTTTATTAAATGTTCTGCATACATACAAGTACAAAATCAGGCCCTTGGCCTCCAACCCTTTAGGCTCTCTGGCCTAACAATCACATAAGCCCATCGGCTTATACAAACTTGGCTCACCAGCCTATAATACATATTTACAATTCATTTCAAACATCAGATTAACAACTGGGCTCGACCTTGGGGACATTACAATTCCCCTCCCTTATTTTTGCACTGTCCTCAGTGCAACTTTACACATCATCTGCTAGCTTTTCAAAATTTTCAAAAAGATGTGGGTACTCTGCCCGCATAACATCTGCATGCTCCCATGTTGCATCCTCAGGATTGTACCAGGTCCACTGGACCTTTACAAGCTCTATAGCTCGATTCCAGAGCTGTTTGCTGTTCCTGTCCAATATGCGCACACGATGCACTTGCAGGACACCTTCTGGTTCCACCTGAATCACATTCCAATCGATAACATGATTAGCATCAGGTACATATTTCTTAAGCAGTGAAACATGAAACACATTATGTACAGTCATAGATGCAGGTAGTGCAAGCATGTATGCAATTGGCCCAATCCTTTCCAGCATCTCAAACAGCCCACAAAATCTTGCTGCCAACTTGGTGCAATTTCCTAGCTTCAGGGAACTCCTGTTAGTCCTCACTTTCAGGAAAACATGGTCACCCACTTCAAATTCTCTATGGGTTCTGTTACTGTCAGCGTAACTTTTCTGCCTATCCTGGGCAACTTTCAGATTCCGTTTAATTTTTATCATTTGATCATCCATCTCTTTGAGCAGTTCAGGCCCAACTACTGCTCTGTCAGTTGGATTATCCCAGCTCACTGGAGTGTTGCACCTTCTTCCATAAAGTGCTTCGAATGGGCTTATGTTCAACGATGCATGATACCCATTATTGTAGGCGAGTTCTACCAAATGTAGGTAGTCTTCCCACCTTGATGGTTTATCCATCACATACATTCTCAGTATGTCTTCTATTACTCTGTTCACCCTTTTTGTCTGACCATCAGACTCAGGATGATACGCTATACTAAAGTTCAGATTCGTTCTGAATCCTTTGAACAGTCATTTCCAGAAATTTGAAGTGAATTTCAGGTCCCTATCAGACACAATTGTCTTAAGAATTCTGTGCAAGCGTGCAACTTCTTTTAAAAAGATATCAGCAACATCCGCTGCCCTGTGAGTGGTTTTCAGTGGAATGAAATGGGCAGCTTTAGTAAGCTTGTCCACCACCACCATAATTGAATCATACTGCTTGCTTGTTCTGGGCAATCCTGTGATAAAATCCATTGTTACCACGTACCATTTCCATTAAAAAATGGGTAAAGGCTGCAGCAACCCTGCTGGGTGCATATGCTCAGCCTTAACCTTCTGGCACTCCATACATCTGGCGATGTATTCAACGATTTCCTTCCTCAGACCCGGCCAAAAATAATGGCTTTTGACTGCTACCACAGTCTTCTGATATCCAGGATGTCCAGCATAAGCCACGTTATGCATCTCCTTTAGAATTGCCAGCTTCAATTCTCCGACATTGGGTACATACACTCTGTTTTTATACAAAAGTAAGCCATCAGTTCCCAAGGTGTAACTTTTTTTGGTATGTGGTCTCTCACGCTGCTGTAGCTTTGCTACAAGACCACTGTACTGCAAATCAGTATTTGCAGCTTCTAAAATCCTGTCTTTCATCTCAGTCATGTACATGCTAATGGTTGTAGCATGTATTTCGTGCACTTTTCTGCTGAGTGCATCAACCACCTTATTTTCTTTCCCTTTGATATGCTTGATATCAAAGTCATATTCACACAGAAACTCCAGCCTTCTGATTTGCCTGGCATTTAAAGTCGGCTAATGAAATAAATATTTCAGACCGTTGTGGTCTGTTCTTAATTCGAATCTCCTTCCCATGAGGTAATGTCTCCATTTCCTCAATGCGTGGACGATTGTTGCCAGCTCTAAATCATGAGTGGCATAATTCCTCTCATGCTCTTTCAGCTTTCGAGACTCATAACAAATTACAAATCCCTCTTGGCTGAGAACTCCTCCCAGCCCCTCCTTACACGCATCGGTGCACACTACGCAATCCTTATTTGGATCTGCAATCTTCAGGATTGGAGCACTGGTTAGCAATTGCTTCAATCGCTGGAAACTGCTCTCACATTCTTCAGTCCACTGAAACTTCTTCTCCTTCATTTGCAAGGAAGTGATAGGGTGAGCTATCTTTGAGAATCCGGCTACAAACCTTTTGTGATAGCCTGCCAGACCCATAAAAGATCTAACTTCTGCCACATTTCTTGGCGCTGACCATTCTCGGATGGCCTCAACCTTTTCAGGATCCACAACAATCCTCTCTTCTGAAATAATATGTCCCAAGTAATGGATCTGCCTTTGATAAAATGAGCACTTGCTCAGTTTTGCGTATAGTTGGTGTTCTCTCAACACCTGTAGCACCATTCTCAGGTGTTGCTCATGTTCTTCCTCTATCTTGGAATACACCAAGATATCATCCAGGAAGACTATGAAAAACTTGTCTGAATAATCTCTGAACACTCCATTCATTAAGGACATGAAAACAACAGGTGCATTTGTCAGTCCAAATGGCACCACCGTGAATTCATAATGACCGTACCTTGTTCCAAAGGCAGTCTTGCTAATGTCCTCATCATTTATTCTCACTTGGTGATATCCAGATCTAAGGTCTAATTTTGAGAATATTTTTGCATCCTTCAACTGATCAAAAAGGTCATCAATCCTTGGCAGAGGATACTTGTTCTTGACAATGATCTTATTCAACTGTCGAAAATCAATGCACAGTCTCAATGTCCCATCTTTCTTCTTCACAAATAGGACCGTGGCACCCCACAGTGACACGCTGGGGCGAATGTATCCCTTCTTTAGTATCCTGTTAGTCCTCACTTTCAGGAAAACATGGTCACCCACTTTGAATTCTCTATGGGTTATGTTACTGTCAGCGTAACTTTTCTGCCTATCCTGGATAGCTTTCAGATTCCGTTTAATTTTTATCATTTGATCTTCCATCTCTTTGAGCAGTTCAGGCCCAACTACTGCTTTGTCAGCTGGATTATCCCAGCTCACTGGAGTGTTACACCTTCTTCCATAAAGTGCTTCGAATGGGTTCATCTTCAACGATGCATGATACCCATTATTGTAGGCGAATTCTACCAAATGCAGGTAGTCTTCCCACCTTGATGGTTTATCCATCACATACATTCTCAGTATGTCTTCTATTACTCTGTTCACCCTTTCTGTCTGACCATCAGACTTAGGATGATACGCTGTACTAAAGTTCAGATTCGTTCTGAATCCTTTGAACAGTCCTTTCTAGAAATTTGAAGTGAATTTCAGGTCCCTATCAGACACAATTGTCTTAAGAATTCCGTGCAAGCGTGCAACTTCTTTTAAAAAGATATCAACAACATCTGCTGCCCTGTGAGTGGTTTTCAGTGGAATGAAATGGGCGGCTTTAGTAAGCTTGTCCACCACCACCATGATTGAATCATGCTACTTGCTTGTTCTGGGCAATCATGTGATAAAATCCATTGTTACCACGTCCCATTTCCATTAAAAAATGGGTAAAGGCTGCAACAACCCTACTGGGTGCATATGCTTAGCCTTAACCTTCTGGCACTCCATACATCTGGCGATGTATTCAGCGATTTCCTTTCTCAAACCCGGCCAAAAATAATGGCTTTTGATTGTTGCCATAGTCTTCTGATATCCAGGATGTCCAGCATAAGCCATGTTATGCATCTCTTTTACAATTGCCAGCTTCAATTCTCGGACATTGGGTACATACACTCTGTTTTTATACAAAAGTAAGCCATCAGTTCCCAAGGTGTAACTTTCCTTGGTCTGTGGTCTCTAACGTTGTTGTAGCTTTGCTACAAGACCTCTGTACTGCAAATCAATATTTGCAGCTTCTAAAATCCTGTCTTTCATCTCAGTCCTGTACATGCTAATGGCTGTAGCATGTATTTCGTGCACTTTTTTGCTGAGTGCATCAACCACCTTATTTTCTTTCCCTTTGATATGCTTGATATCAAAGTCATATTCACACAGAAACTCCGGCCATCTTATTTGCCTGGCATTTAAAGTCGGCTAATGAAATAAATACTTCAGACCGTTGTGGTCTGTTCTTAATTCGAATCTCCTTCCCATGAGGTAATGTCTCCATTTCCTCAATGCGTGTACGATTGCTGCTAGCTCTAAATCATGAGTGGCATAATTCCTCTCATGCTCTTTCAGCTTTCGAGACTCATAACAAATTACAAATCCCTCTTGGCTGAGAACTCCTCCCAGCCCCTCCTTACACGCATCGGTGCACACTACGTAATCCTTATTTGGATCTGCAATCTTCAGGATTGGAGCACTGGTTAGCAATTGCTTCAATCGCTGGAAACTGCTCTCACATTCTTCAGTCCACTAAAACTTCTTCTCCTTCCTTTGCAAGGAAGTGATAGGGTGAGCTATCTTTGAGAATTCGGCTACAAACCTTCTGTAGTAGCCTGCCAGACCCATAAAAGATCTAACTTCTGCCACATTCCTTGGCGCTGACCATTCTCATATGGCCTCAACCTTTTCAGGATCCACAACGATCCCCTCTTCTGAAATAATATGTCCCAAGTAATGGATCTGCCTTTGATAAAATGAGCACTTGCTCAATTTTGCGTACAGCTGGTGTTCTCTCAACACCTGCAGCACCATTCTCAGGTGTTGCTCATGTTCTTCCTTTGTCTTGGAATACACCAAGATATCGTCCAGGAAGACTATGACAAACTTGTCCAAATAATCTCTGAACACTCCATTCATTAAGCACATGAAAACAACAGGTGCATTTGTCAGTCCAAACGGCACCACTGTGAATTCATAATAACCGTACCTTGTTCTAAAGGCGGTCTTGCTAATGTCCTCATCATTTATTCTCACTTGGTGATATCTAGATCTGAGGTCTACTTTTGAGAATATTTTCGCATCCTTCAACTGATCAAAAAGGTCATCAATCCTTGGCAGAGGATACTTGTTCTTGATAGTGATCTTATTCAACTGTCGAAAATCAATGCACAGTCTCAGTGTCCCATCTTTCTTCTTCACGAATAGGACCGGAGCACCCTATAGTGACACGCTGGGGCGAATGTATCCCTTCTTTAGTAGCTCTTCGAGTTGTAATTGCAACTCTTTCAGCTCTGGCGTACTCATTCTACAAGGAGCCTTCGAAACTGGAGCTGCTCTGGGCATCAAATTTATAGAAAAATCGATGTCTCTCTTCGGAGGTAGTCCAGGTACCTCCTGAAATATGTCCTTGAACTCTTTGAGTACCTCGTGGTCTTCCAGATTTGAGACTACATCTCGAGATGCTTCTTCCACCCGAGCTGCAAATAATTGACAGCCTTTCCGGTAACATTTCTTCAGCTGCATGGCTGAGATTTCCCTAACAGCCATAGCTCTGGGAATTCCTTGGACTGTTACCTGATTTTCCTCTTCGTTCAGGCATGTAAACCTCTTGTTACGACAATCCAGAAGGGCATGGTGCTGGTCCAACCAGTCCATCCCAATTAAGCAATCATATGAGCCTAAAGGCAGAATGTTCAATTCAGCCTTAGTGCTCATTCCTTTCATGTCTACTGAACAGGACTTAACCAATTCAGTGACCTTCCTTTTGGTTCCTGTGGCCAACTTCACTAGCCAAGGCTTTTCATGTTTTGCTTCTCGTTAGATGCAAACTGTTCACTATTCTAGGATCTACATAACTATGGCTAGCCCCTGAATCAATTAAAATAAAAAGTGGTCGGTTGTTGATCGTACCTTCCACTTCAATCATGTCCGATTGAAATTCTGCTTGCTTGTTGTTCAGGGCTGCGTAGATCCTCGGCATTCTGCTACCCATATCCTCCACTGTTTCAGCTTGCTGAACCATATGGACATTTCTTGCTTTATCTTTTCTGTGGGGGCAGTCTCTGTACCTATGATTCCCTTTACATCCCCAACACTCCATAGGTGGCGGTCTTGGCATCTGCTCACTCCCTTCAACTTTCCTTGGCTCTCTAAAAGATGACTGTCCCCAAGGACTGTTCCTGAAAAAGGGAGACATGTTTCCCTTCTGCCTCTATTCTTTCTTAAACCTCTTCTGGTCATCCCAAGCCTCCCGAAAGGTAGGCTTTTCTCTTTGTTGTTCGTATAAGCATTTCGCCCTTCTTATGGTTTCTTCCATGGTCTTA
>JASDQU010261657.1:0-14458 GCA_032191745.1 Picea mariana
CTGCTTGTCTTGGGAAACTTTCAAATTATGTTTAATTCTTATCATTTGGTCTTCCATCTCTTTGAGCTGCTGAGGCCCAACTACTGCTCTATCAGCTACATTATCCCAGCTCACTGGAGTGTTGCACTTTCTTCCATAAAGTGCTTCAAATGGGCTCATCTTCAATGATGCATGATACCCATTATTGTAGGCGAATTCTACCAAATACAGATAGTCTTCCCATATTGAAGGTTTATCCATCACATACATTCTCAACATGTATTTTATTACTCTGTTCACCCTCTCTATCTGTTCATCAGACTCAGGATGATACATTGTACTAAAGTTCATATTCGTTCTGAATCCTTTGAACAATCCTTTCAAGAAATTTGAGGTGAAATTTGGGTCCCTATCAGACACAATCGTCTTAGGAATTCCATGCAAGCATGCCACTTCTTATAAGAAGATATCAACAACATCTGTTGCCTTGTGAGTGGTTTTTAGTGGAATAAAATGGGCAGCTTCTGTAAGCTTGTTCACCACCACCATGATTGAATCATGCTGCTTGCTTGTTCTGGGTATTCCCATAATAAAATCCATTGTCACCACTTCCCATTTCCACTCAGGAATGGGTAAAGGCTGCATCAACCCTGTTGGGTTCCTATGCTCAGCCTTAACTTTCTGGCACTCCATACATCTGGTGATGCATTCAACGATTTCTTTCTACATTCCCGGACAAAAATAATGGCTTTTGACTGTTGCTACAGTCTTATGATAACCAGGATGTCTGGCATACGTTACGTTATGAATTTATTTTAGAATTTCCAGCTTCAATTCTTGGACATTGGGTATGTACACTCTGTTTTTATACAAAAGTAAGCCATCAGCTTCCAAGATGTAACTTTCCTTGGTCTGTGGTCTCTGACGCTGTGGTAGCTTTGCTACCAAATCTTTGAACTGCAAGTCAACATTTATAGCTTTCAGAACTCTATCCTTGATATTAGTCCTATACATGCTAATGGTTGTAGCATGTAAGTCATGCACTTTTCTACTGAGTGCATCAGCTACCTTATTTTCCTTACCCTTGATATGCTTGATATCAAAGTCATATTCGCACAGAAACTCCAGCCATCTGGTTTGCCTGGCATTTAAAGTCGGCTGATCAAATAAATACTTTAGACTGTTGTGGTCTATTTTCAATTTGAATCTCTTTCCCATGAGGTAATGTCTCCATTTCCTTAGAGCGTGGATGATTGCTGCCAGCTCCAAATCATGAGTGGCATAATTCCTTTCATGCTCTTTCAGCTTCCTGGACTCATAATAGATTACAAATCCATCTTGGCCGAGAAATCCTCCCAACCCCTCCTTACACGCATCTATGTGCACCATGAAATCCATATTTGGATCTGCAATCCTCAGGATTGGAGCACTGGTTAACAACTACTTCAATCGCTAGAAACTGTTCTCACACTCTTCAGTCCACTGAAACTTCTTCTCCTTCCTTTGCAAGGAAGTAATAGGGTGAGCTAACTTTGAGAACCCTTCTATAAACCTTCTGTAATAGCATGCCAGACCCATAAAAGATATAACTTCTACCACATTCCTTGGCACTAACCATTCTTAGATGTCCTCAACCTTTTCAGGATCCACAGTGATCCCTTCTTCTGAAATAATATGTCCCAAGTAATGGATCTGCCTTTGATAAAATGAGCATTTTCTCAGCTTGGCATATAGCTGGTGTTCTCTCAACACTTGCAGAACCATTCTCAATTGTTGTTCATGTTCTTCCTCTGACTTGGAACACACCAAGATGTCATCCAGGAAGACTATGACAAATTTGTCTAAATAGCCCCTGAATACACCATTCATTAAGCACATGAAAACAACATGTGTGTTTGTCAGTCCAAATGGCACCACTGTGAATTCATAATGACCATACCTTGTTCTAAAGGTGGTCTTGTTGATGTTGTCATCCTTTATTCTTACTTTATGATATCCTGATCTGAGATCTATCTTCGAAAATATTCTTGCACCCTTCAACTGATCAAAAAGGTCATCAATCCTTGGTAGAGGATACTTGTTCTTGACAGTTACCTTATTCAACTGCCAAAAATCAATGCACAACCTCAACACCCTATCTTTCTTCTTCATGAATAGGAAAGGGGCATCCCAAGGTGACACACTTGGGTGAATGTACCCCTTCTTCAAAAGCTCTTCCAGTTGCAATTTCAACTCTTTCAGCTATGGCGTACTCATTCTATAAGAAGCCTTTGAAACTGGAGCTACTCCAGGCATAAAATTTATAGAAAAATCGATGTCCCTCTTCAAAGGTAGTCCAGGTACCTCCTGAAAAAAATCTTTGAACTCTATGAGTACCTCATGGTCTCCAATATTTGAGACTGCATCTATGGATGCTTCTTCCACACAAGCTACAAATAATTGACAACCCTTCCTATAGCACTTCTTCAGCTGCATGGTTGAGATTTCTCTGACATCCATAGCTCTAGGAATTCCTTAGATTGTTTTCCGATTTCCCTCTTCGTCCAGGCATATAAACTTCTTGTTAAGATAGTCTAGGAGGGCATGGTGCTGGTCCAGCCAGTCCATCCCAATTAAGCATTCATAAGAGCCTAAAGGCAGAATATTCAATTCAACCTTAGTGCTCAATCCTTTCATGTCCACTAAACAAGACTTAACCAATTAAGTGACCTTCCTCTTGGTCCCTGTAGCCAACTGCACTAACCAAGGCTTTTCATGTTTACTTATTGATAAACACAAAATTTCCACAACCCTAGGATCTACATAACTATGGCAAGCCCCTGAATCAATTAAAATAATTAGTGGTCGGTTGTTAATCATACCTTCCACTTCAATCATGTGCGATTGAAATTTTACTTGCTTGTTGTCTAGGGCTATGTAGATCCTTGGCATCCTGCTACCCATATCCTCCACTATTTCAGCTTGCTGAACATTGTGGACGGTTCTCACTTTATCTTTTTTATGGGGGTAGTCTCTGTACCTATGGTTTCCATTACAACCCCAACACTCCATAGGTGGCGGTATTGGCATTTTCTCACCCACTTCAGCCTTACTGGGCTCTCTAAAAGATGGTTGTCCTTTATGACTATTTCTGAAAAAGGGAGTCGTGTTTCCCTTCTACCTATGTTCCTTCTTAAACCTCTTATGGTCATTCCAAGCCTTCTGAAAGGTAGGCTTTTCTCTTTGTTTTTCATACAATCATTTTGCCCTTCTTATTGTTTCTTCCATAGTCTTAGGATCATCATACTAAATCTTATCACCGATGGAAGGTGGAAGTCCACTCAGATACCTCTGAATCTTGACAGTCTCATCTTTGATGAATGGAACATACTTTAGCAGTTCTAAGAAACTTCATTCGTACTCATCAATGGTCATGCTTCCTAGCTTGAGTTCAAAGAACTCCTTCATATTTCTATGATAATATATTTTGGTCAGGTATTTCTTCTCAAAATACCTCTTAAGCTCCTTCCAAGTGATATCTTTCTCACTAATGTGTTGCACCTACACAAACTGATCCCACCACATGGATTCTTTTCCCTTCAATTGATACATCACAATTCTTCCTTCTGCATGAGAGGAATAATTCTACAGTTGGAAATATCTAACGGTCGAGCCTTCCTCCCAGATATACAGTGTAGATCTTCTTGGGTTTTCAAGAGTTCGCTTATCACGATTCCCATGCTCTTGTGCAACTCCAAAGGGTTTTTAAACCCTGCGCACAATTTCCAGATCCGACGGTCACGAGGGTTCACCTTCCCTACCAAACAGATCCTAAGGATACATCACTTTTGTTGTGGATTCCTCTTTCCTTGTGGCCATAGACCACACCGGCTGCGGTTTCACAACACCGCTATACCTCCTTAGCTTGTAGGCACGGTCAAGTAACTCCTTGACACTCCGAATCATTCCAGGGTCCGGAATCAGTCCTCCAAACACAATTTCTCCTCACACCCTCGATCCAAAGACCACTCAATTGGCCCATCTAGGCTCAGTGTCGAAACCGTGGGCTCTGATACCAAATTTTAACACCCTTTTTTTTTCATAGCTTGATTGCTATGATACCAAATTGTAGCAACCTTTATGTTACCATACTTTGCGGAAATATAACACTCACTCTCAGAATATAAAACAACATGCATTTAAGCATTGAAACAGATTTAGAGCTCAAAGTAAGTCTTAAAAATTACTGCTATCATAATTTTAAAACATGGCATTAATATTAATTCATATGCACAGCAGAATACATGATAATTATAAATACACAGGCATGCAGAAACATAAATTAAAACATCATCTGGTACTTATCTTGGAAACAATAGTAATTCCACCAACCAGGTGCAAGCCTTCCACGAACCTCCCAAACTTAGACCACACTGCTCATCAGCTCAGCAGTGGGTCACCTCTGAGCTGGGACTAAGCTCCATCCTAAGGAAAGGAATGCTAGGCTAGGCTGAGGTTACAGGGAAAACACACTGTCTTAAGGAAGGAATTCTCTCCCAGGAACCACTCATACTCACTGCCCATAGACTCTCCTTCCCCACATGCCTGTTCCACCCCAAGAGTATATGCCTTCTCTGTCACCTAGACAATCCTTCGGCTGCTAACCTCCCTTGCCTTGGGTTATAGAAACAGACCGAACCAAAATTCTCTGAGCTCTATGGAAGCTACAGGGTTCCTTCCAGGAGTTCTATCCTTCCTTTGTGCACTCTCTCACCTGGAGAGAATCGCTCATAGGCAAAGAAACTTGTTCTTCCAACTTCAGTCACCTCTCTTACCTGGAGAGAGTATTGTACAAACTGGCCAACAAGCCACACATAGTCCAGCACTGCATTTCCAGAACAACCAATGGGGAAAGGAGACACGGGCTTTCCAACAGGCTCAACAATGACAGGATGGTCTCACAGTTATGGCTTTGGGACAGAGATTCCGCACACAGGCTCAATCTGTTTAGACAGAGGGTGTCTCAACTTTCCAGAAAATCAACACAGACTTTTTCCTGTTGAGAGGGTATACGGGGTATTCTTGCAGAGGTCAGACTGGTCATACTATTTAGAAGATTGGATCGAATGGAGGAGAACCCCCATCATGGCTCATCTCATCCCTTTATTTTCATGGGCTAGGGTTGACATTTGTCACCCATGCGACTGCATGCGTTCCTTCAACATGTGTTTCTTCCATTTGGAAGTTGCTTGTCCTTCCAAAATAACTTAGGATAAGACATATTATTCACAAGTCTTTTAGAATAATATTAAATTATGACTCCCAAGGCTTAAGCCCCCTAGGCTTAGCACTTAGCCCCTTTTCCCACCTTCTAGCCCCTAATTGCTTGCCCTCTCTATGGATGCTTAGTCCCCCATCACTCCATCGTGTCGGCCTGCACATGTCAGTGTTTATATTTTATTAATGTGTTGCATACATACAGGTACAAAATTAGGCCCTTGGCCTACAACCCTTAGGCTCTCTAGAATAACAATCACATAAGCCCACTGGCTTATACAAAATTGGCTCACCAGCCTATAACACATATTTACAATTCATTTCGTAAACTAGATTTACAAAGGCTCAGCCTTGGGGACACTACACCTGGATTGAGAAAAATCAAATCCGGAGAAAAGAAGAAGAGGCCCTAGAATAGAAAAAGAAAGAATTAAAATATTTCATGACTAGGATAATAGCGCACTTGAGAGAAGAACAAGAGAATAGTTCGAAGTTGTTCAAAACAAGAGACTTGGATGTCAAAGTTGAAAGAACGCAAGAGAATAGATCACCTACCCTAGACAGAGAAGAAGTATTACCCTTGAACCTTATGACATATCATCAACAATGCAAAGTTATTATGCCAAGAGAAGATAAGAATTAGAATGGGAACATGAACCCAGTAACGCAGATCACAGGGAAGAAGGATTGAAAGCTCAGCAAGAAGAAAGAAAAGTTAGAAAAATTAGAAGAATCTTTAGAAAGAAATTCGCAGAAGGAAAGTGTCCAGAATTTGAACTTCGCTTAAATATCAAAACAACGTAGATTGACACTTCACCATGGTAGATAAATATAACTGTTGGAGGCATTATGACCATTAGAACGACACTCTCGAACATATAAGAAGGAAGTTATGGCCTTGAAGGTCACCATTGGACCATTGGGACTGTGCCATAATGGATGGAAGTGCACTCATGAAAGCTTTATGACCTATTGGAAGAAACCATTACGGTATTGTCTATTTATCCCGTCAAGTGTTGCATCGAGAACACCTTTTCCAATTGTGATTATTTGATCCCACATAGAACTATTTCATTTTTCCCAGTGATCATTTGAGACCTTGCCATCCATTCCATTGCATTAAGTATTTATTCATCAGCCTAAGATATACGATCTCAATCGTGCATGTCAGACGAGCTCAACACTGTGGAAAAGTCATTAGAGGAAGTTTTAATCGATCTAATGGAAGAGAGAGTGATGTCCATATGAGTTCAAGCCTCATTGATGAGAGGAGTGTAAGCCTCCCCATCGACTGCTCGCGGATCTGGACCATCCCGAGCTACAGAAGAGAAAAGAACCAAAAATATAGATGACTTGGAGAACACGAAGTTAATCCCATCCATCCTGCTCGACTACATCCCACCTCTGGCTAGTGTGGTGAGTCATGAAAGTGTCCCGAATGACTTCAACTACACATTCATCATGGCATACCTACCAAAGGGGATACGCGTAGTTATACCATAATTGGAGAGAATCCAACTTTGAAGATCAGTGACTATAATCTAGGAGACCACAAAACCTACGGTATTCTCATGCCTCACAATAACTTGACCAAGACAAAGGGAAAGAAATCAAAGATCATTCCCCAGCCATGGACCATGAACATTGCGCAGTCCACTATCCTTAACGTCATGAAATTTCCACATTTTGGAAGGCACCAGGAGGTTAACGCGTGCATTAAAATCCTGTTGTCGTGCTTACACAACGATTACTTATGTCTATACAGATGCATCACCATCAATTCAGCATTGATCCATAAGATCATTGACCTAAGTATGTAGGGACCCGACCCATAGGAATTTTACCCAGGGAAGGCTACAGATCAGACCCTAGCACAGAGGATTAAATATACCTATGGAAATGTAGAGAAGGGGACACGAGGCTACAAGGTATCCTTCATTCAGAATGGCACAATGCGCCTTTGTTTCCAGTTGATCGCTGGTAATATAGTAAGGAAGAACAGACCCACGTAGGTTACGGGGTTTGTCGTTTACCTCATTGAAAAGTGTGTGGAGGGATTATAGATGAACTAGGCTAGTTACTTAGTCAATCAGTTAGAAGTGGATTTTCACAAAGCTTGGGATCAGGGCTATGAGTTCCACTTTAGCTAGCTCCTAATCCTCATCACATTTATAGCTTGGGAGATGCCAAAAGTTGGGACCTTCCCTGACATTGAGTTGTTCAAGCCACTTGTTGAGAAGTTCTCCATGCTCTGGTATTCGAGCGATATGGTAAAATAGTGGTAGTCGAACGCATTATTCCATACCTACTACCTGTAGCTGAAAAGGGCTATTGATTCGTTCCCCTGTATGACAATGAACACTCTGGATAGGTTCAAGCCCCTTATGAATTTATGCACGGATAGGCATTTTATATATATCAGTGCACGTGCAGATGAGAGTAAAGAAGATCTTCATTAATACTATAAGCTCATTGAGGAGGACCTAGAAGAAACCACTAATGAATGCCCCACAAATTTCCTTATACATGTCGACTAGGTAGAACTATCCAACCCATAACTCATTGGGAATCCGGTCATTACCCGTGAAGAGTATGATGCACCCAACAATAGTAGGAAGTAAAAAAAAGAAGAGGTATAACCGTTGGATAACATATTAGAAGAAACTGCTTCAGATTCACCTGGTGGAGGAGGTGGTGACGAAGTGGAAAAAGAAGAGAAAGAAGGGGAAGAAGATAAAAAGAAGAAAGGGGAAGCAAAACCACCATAGAATCCCCCTGATGATGTAGATCCATCAAAGAAAAGGAAGTTTTCCCTTCTGAAACCTACATCATGGAAGAAGTCCAAAGCTAGTAAGCCAAAACTATAGACTATGCTCATGGTTGATGACTTCGACTTCATTATTGTAGCTGTGTGAGATGCATCGGAAGATGTTTTGCACAAAATTGAAGCAAAAAAAGAGGCTATGTATGATAGAATTGAGACAGAGATAAGAGGTGTCCAACAAGCCCTTCAATCCAACCACGCCTCCTCCATCAGATGAAACAGAGTTGGGAGATGAGCCTGCCCAACTACATAGAATAGCATATGAAAATGAAGCTCGCCTTTGGCACATGTAGGAAGAGAAAGAACATGCCATATCTTCTCTAAAGAAATAAAAGAGGAAGTGATAGAGAAACATAGGGTTGCGCAGAAAGAGAAGGCTTCCCTCCAAAAGAAGTTCGAAGAAGACAGAGTGCAAATCTAGCAGGAAAAAGACCAATTGCTCACGGAGCATATTGGAGTTAAAGAAGTAGTCAAAAGAGAAATTGGCTATGTGACAGGCTTAGAACAACTGGATTAACACCCAGTAGAGCATCAAGTGGTGAATCTTGTTGAATCCATTAAACAACTTCAATAGAGAATAACAGATCTAGAGATACAAACAGTCCCAAGAACTCTGTAGGGTGTGCGGGATCAAAGAGAAGAGCACAGTTGAGAGAATCAATGCCTTTGCCATGGAATGTAAACAACTAAGTAATCACAACGCCCAGACTTATGAGCTACTCACTGAGGATCCTAAACTAAAGACACTGGATTAACAACTCCAGGAGGCAAAGAAGCAAGCAACAATAGTTTAGGCATAGTTAAAGCTCTTGTCATCAATTGAGAGAATGAAACAATCCCAGGAACAACGCACTGTTCAACAAAAAGTCCATGACATACAGAGCAAAGTCATGGAAATGACTCAAAATTCCAGCCAGTCCAGGATGCAACTTGCCAACTGTTCGAAGAGATTGAAGGATGAGGAGAAGAACTAGAACAGGTAGTCACTACATTTGAGCAATGCTTGGAAGGACCTGTGGATGAGGCAATTCTTTAGGAGTTCACCAAGGAGGAGGCATTGGCACAAAAATAGGTTGAAGTAGCTCAAGCCAAGGTCGAGGCTTTTGAGGTATAATTAACCAAAGCAGAGTGACTCAGGATGAGCCACACATGTTTGTCGGGGGCCTATTGGCCCTTGAATAAGTTTTGGATATCCTTGGTCATGTTTGACCTATTTTGGGACTTCGACAGGTTGGTCGAAGGTGAAGCGGAATTCGAAGCGAAGATACTGGGATCTCATCCCCTTTTTAAGGAACTTTTGGGTTTTGGGCTTATTTAATGGGTATGGGATGTCAGCCCATGGGTTTACCCATGTTTAGGCCCTTTTTTTAATGTGTAAATAAATATCTAGGCGTAGTAGGAAGAGGCGATTAGGAAATTGAGAAAAGTGAAGATAGTATGAGTGCTCTATGCATGATGTGTTGAACACTTGCATAAGCTAAGTGCAAGTGATTGTAAGAAGCTTATGTGCATACTGTAAGAAGGATTTGTGTCGTGACCTAACCCAGGGAAGGAGGATCTAGCGAGGTGAAGGAAGATCTCTTGTCCTCTACAGAGTAGGATTTTGATGCTATGATTCTATAAGAAGCTTGACAAAAGATAATAAAGAAGAGAAGAGTTGGTGAACGTAGCCCTAGGCTGGGGTTGAACCACATATATCCTGTGTTATGATTTTTCTATGCATTATCATTGTTTTTTTCATGTGATTTATGATTAGTGAAATAATTTATGGTTAGAAGGATAAGATATGATAACTTAGAGCCTACTAATATGAATAAGATGCTAGATATGATCTTTTTTTCTTATTCTAGGTGCTTAGATGTGTAGATCTAGTTGAATATTGCATTGCTTTGTAATTAGGGTTTTATCTGTGAAGTAAATGTTGTTTAAATACTAATGAATGGTAACTCATAAGTGCTTTGTTAGAGTATTGTAATCACAAATCCTTGTCCTAGATAGGTTGTAGACACTTGAGTACTACAACCAACCTTGCCTCTACCTCAGGTGAGACTTCATCTGCTTCACAGGTGTTGTCGAAATGGCCGATAGTTAGGGTTTTGTTGGTGCACTGTTGAAGCATTGAACCCTGGGTCTGCCCTTGTGCCAACAATGTACATGTTTCTACATCCAAACAAGATGTTGTAATAAAGCGGGGTGTTGATAACCTCAATGTCAATGAGGATAGTTTTTCCCGCGAGTTCCATGGGGAAATTTTGAAAGATCCCTTCATGGGAAGATGGTAGACCATCATAAGATATTAAAGTGATGGAAGATGGTACTAGCTAAGGGAAGCCAAGTTTCTTCCATACAATTTTGGACATGATGAATGTGGATGCACCTTCATCAATGATACATCGATGAACCATAATGTTCTAAATTTTGACTGGTATCTGGATAGATACCAAAGTAGGCAGATGAGGTTCCCCACTATCTAGATCAAATGTGATGAGTCTAGTATCAACTGGCTCAACTACCCCCATGTCAGAAAGCAAGGATTTCCATTGATTTGGACAAGTTTCAAGGACCTTCAATACCGACATGGCTGCAGGAGATTGCGCCAAGTCATCGACCAGATTGTAATTGTGTGCAACCCTAGCATGAGGGTTGTTGACATTTCGTCGTAATGGGATGTGAGAGATATAGAGGGTGGGCTTACTGTTAGGGCATGGAATCATCAAGGGTTGTCTGGATGTAGCTTTAGCTTCTTTCGAAGTGGTGGGAATAGATTCAGGGGGCACACTTTATTGATGACTGCGCGTTTGCAGAAGAATTTCTTCTTCACTAGTGAGGAGAATATTATGATCCGTTGGATTTCCAGGGTTTTGATATTGTACTATTTGTGGTGGGCCATGATGTACCTCCTATTGGTAATTCATCACAACTTGGTGTGGAACAATATTTTACAACACTGTCGGGGGTGGTTGTTGCATATACGGTTGTGGGGCCTGTTGAGGGGCAAGCGACGTTGGGTGACGTGGTGCGTTTAGGGAGTCTTTCATCCATTTGAAGTCCGAAATTTGGGGGAAATAGTGAGTATAATGACCATTCTCACTGCAAAGATCGCAAGAGACCTTTTTCCAGAGGTTGTTGTTGTTCCTTCCTTGGAGTTTGTTATTATTGTCCCCTTGGGGGTTCTCGTTACCCTGGTTCTGGTTGCCCCCAACAGGTTGGTTCTGTTGGGGGTTATTTCCTCTTGGTCCTGGGTTATTATTGTTTTTGTTTTTTCCTTCATTTTTGTCATTATTCAGCTGATGGGTCAGATTTTTCATATTGAATTGTTCAAAAGTATGAAATTGTTGAATGGGAAAGGGCTGAACAAAGTTAACACTAATGTGTGGTTGTCCCTATGAAGGGGAAATTGGATGGGGAGGGCTAGGAAATGGAAAATACAGATTATGTTGTGGAAATGATCCATAGGGCGCATATGAAGGCGAAGTGATTTTGCTAGTTCCAAGGTTATAGGCTTTGGTAGAGGGGGAACCTGAACTTGGGTGAGAATTTGGGTGCATGATGGGTACCAAAAAAGGTCCACTCATGGGTGGAGCGGGGGTGAAAAGATATGGTTGTTGGTAAAGGGGACGAGGGTAATAAGGTGGGGCTTCATATATCGGTGGATATTGGGGTGTACCGTACATAGGTGGTGGTTGGATGTATGGGTTGTGGTGTGTTGTGGTACTAATTAGTCCAATCGTTGCATGAGACATCCCAGGTTTATCATGTCTGAATGGGACGAGTCTTAGTGCATTAACTATTACCATGTATAAGTAACCCGACTGAGCATAAATGAGGTCATACTGTTGAGCCTTTATGATGACTTCCTCTTCAATTTGGGGGAAGGTGGATGCCACATCTTTGGAAAGTATAGAGACAAGTGATTTGAGAAACCAGTTGAGACGTTGTTCTTTGGTGGTTTTTTCTTTACATAAACTACGTCATCGAAGCCATTCATCAATGTGGTCAGAAATATGTCTAGCTGAGGTTTTTTTGCACTCAGAGAGAAGTTCTAGACTAGTTTCATGATGAACTAGTAGTTGAAAGAAGGAAAACAATTCTTTGGCCAAGGATTCAAAAGTCACGTGGGACCTTGATTTTTCGTCCACATAACATTTGGATGATGGACCAGTGACTGGGCGCTGAAATAAAATTAAGTGGACAGAGTCATCCATGATGTTGTTTGAAGAGCACCATAAGTGGAAGGTCATGACATGGTTGGTGGGGTCTTCCCCTGATTTTACTTGAAATTTGGGAATGTGTTGGCAGCCCTACATGATTTTTTTCTTTTTTCAAGTGACAAATGACAATTCCTATAGCTGCCTATGCTTGATCCTATAAATATTGCTATTTGAAGATGACTATTCAGTTGTAAAAGGGGTGTTTTGATTATTCCTGCTTATTTTTATCTTGCATTTTCATGCTTCATTCATGACTGAAAGCATGAATGAAGCATTAAAAATTTAAATCGTATTGCAATTTAATCTAAGGCTTGGTCCTAAAAGGGTCAATGTGTTTAAACCTCTTTTATTGAATGTTGTTTTTCTTTGAGCTTATCATATATCAATGAAACACTTATTTTGAGTTGTTCTTGGATTAATAGTTATATCTTGGATGCTTTATATACCAAGAATCAATTGGCAAATGGACTATAGGCTTGTTTCATTTAAAATTCTTGGTAAATCGACTTTGGTTTTAAATTTTTGATATGATTTTGGCTTGTAAAACACATCTTCTCCTAACCTTTGCAAATCGACTTTACCCGTTACATTTGATGAAAATTAAACACACCTGGAACATACCCTGTACTTCATTTCAGTTGTCAATTTGAATCGACAGATCCCTCATTACAAGATAGGGTCTTGAGTTACACTCTGTACTCAAAGAATTCATTACCTTAAATGCCCGATTTTCATGGCTTGAAACCCCTTATGCCCACATTATGGTCGCGCTAGGGTGACTGCTAGTTTTACTCCTTTGTTTTTGGCTTAGAATTTCCCCTATTACTGCTACCTCTTGAGCCCACAACAAGCTCTAGTCACCTTCGTGACTGTATATTCAAACCCTTATGGCCCCTGTCATCTGAATTGATCCAAATGGATCCCAAACTTTGTTGTTATATGATGATGCGAGTGAGGATCTGAAGAGTCTAGGATGGGATGTGTTTATCAGGAAATTCCAGGGTTATAACTCACAAGTGGCCAAATATTTCTCCCTCACATTTGATGGATGCAGAGTCAAGGTGGGTAATATCCAGTTGGAGATCACTGAAAAAATTCTAAGTGAAGCAACGAGCCTCCCCCTCACTGGTAAAAAATGGTTTAAAAACTCAAAGTTGGACGAGGTACCATGGAGTTTGTTCGTCACCTCCAGCAATATTCATTGTTGTGAGAAAGGTATGCCGGTCTCTCTGTTGAAGATTATATGGCATGGTTTATTGGCAATTTTAAGGCAATTTGTTACTTGTGAAGGCCATTATGGCCTCGTCTTCCTTTACCACATAAGACCATTCATGCATTTTATCGGTTTCCAATTAAACATGTTTCACTTATTAATAAGTTTGTATAAAATGGCAAAGAGTTATAAGAAATAGAGCTTGGATTCAAGCCTTTTTCACCATGGGTTGATTAAATTATTGGTAGTTCATCACTTGAAAACACTCAGTGAAGATTGGGACAGTTTCGTAGCCTGTAATGGCTTCATTATAGTAAACCCTATAGAGATTCCTATAATGGATAAGTTGATGATAGAGAAGCCTTTTATTCCCTCCAGTGACAAGCAAAATTTCTTATGTGAAAAACTTTTTGAAAGGGCTATGCCCGATTAGTTTGTGTGTGAGCAACAAGATGGTAGCTCCAAACTTATTAAAATTCCTGAGCATGAACAAGTTGTATGCCCTAATCTTAACATAAAATCCACCAGTAGAAACCCTTCCAAATAGTCAAAGAAAAATCAATCCATGATAGGGTTTCATAGCAAGAGGGTTGGGTGACTTATTTTGAGGAGCCTACGCAATAGATCAAAATCTCATGTGAGCTCGATCGAATCGATCAAGTTCCATGAGAACTCTGACTCCAAGATTGAAAAACTCCTAGTAGAGGAAGATCCAAATTTTTCTAAATCGGATCCCATTCAAACATTCAATTATGTGAATAACCTCCCACCCTGCCTGAAAGGAAACAAGGAATTTACATTAATTAAACTCGGTCAAAGGTCGACAGTGGACAGTGGTAGTGTTTTAACACACAATCACGTGCTTCCTCAACCAATTGCCCCTGTTGTACATTGTGAAGTTTGTTTACATTGGATAGGTCAGTATTAATTAGACATCCCTGTCCGTCAAGCAAAGATCAAGGCTCTTACGGCTCA
>JASDQU010261663.1:4675-15598 GCA_032191745.1 Picea mariana
TTATTTTTTTATAAATTAATTTTTGTATTTTGATTATTTAAATTAAGGTTTTATTTAATTTAGTTTTTTTAAGCTTTTTTTTTTAAATTTGAAGTTTGTTTTTTTCTTATGTTTTTTAAATAAAAAAAATATTTTAAAATCAAGATTTCATAATCCAACGTTGGGATAATTGAAACCCTTACTTTTCTATGTTTAGGCTCACATTTATATTCCAAAATTGATTTTTCAATCAGTGCAATCACTTCCACTAGGATTTGATTCTCTTAGAAAATACTCATGTTTCGAGCCCACCATATGTAATATACATAGTGACAAGGGAAGGAATCATACATGGAGACAGTGGTGTACTTCAGCCAACCTTGTACACAAATATCCAAATGGTCATGATTCCACTTAGCTCTAGGGTTGAACACCTTGGTTGTGAAGCTTCACACATGCATTGAGAAGGGACATGAGATGTAGAGATGATAAATTTGATCTTCCTACTGACAACACAACACACATCTACTGGGCCCAATCCAACCCCTCTTACGTCTATTGTCCTAGGTTAGCAATTTATTTTTAAGATCTAGCCACATAATAATTTTAGCCTTCATCAGAGCGTCGAGTTTCCAAACTCGCTCCCACCACTACTTAGGTGGTTCGATTAAATTTGCCTCTATATGATTGTCATATCCAATTTTGGCTATGTATTCCCCTTACAGGGTGTTTTTTAACCACGCAAGAGAGTCGGGTTCTTCATCAAGCAACTTAATGTGATTTGAGCGTAGCCTACCCGCATAATCGTTTCATTCCTCCGCCTTGCCTTCGCTCAGTCCTAGATCCACCTATGTTTTCCATGCTTGATGACTGATGCAATTATGATTATGGGATTTGGCGTCACTGAGGGAAAACAAATCTTGATTGTCCAGGAGTGCCACAAGGTCTTTGAACAATTTATAACCTTCATCCACTCAAGCACACAAATATTTACCAATTCCGACACTTCTACCATTTATGATCCTCCATATCATCCATTTTCCCATTAGAGGGAAAGATTCCACGAGTGTTTTCCAAATAATCAAATTGTTTGTAGTCGACTTTCTAGGGGTACAGATCCAATCCTGAAAGGAGAGGCCATTCATATATTTGGATTTAGCGATCCTACCCCACAAACATAAGTTTTGGGATTTAGTCTCCATAGACTTTTTCCAGCTAGAGCTAAGGCTGAACATGTATGGGTTCATTATTCCCCAACCCCCACATCTTTTGGGTCTAGCTAAAGTAGACCATTTGAACAACGAAATGCCATCCTTGTCACAACTTCTAGACTAGAGGAATTGAAAACAAGATTTCTGAAATTTTGTTAAAATAACTTTCGACACTTATGCATTTGAGGTCCAGTAGATGGGAATTCTTTGCAAAATTGATTTGAGGAGGACTAGCCTTTCACCCCTTGACAACCATCTATTGACCCATATGGAGATGTGAGCTTCAATATTCTTTATCATCCATAGTCAGTCCTCAAACTTATAAGCATTGGGCTTTAATTGAAACCCCAAGTATTTGAATCCTTCATTTAAACTTTTGTGAGAGAAAGGGAGAGTGATTTGCAGTAAAGGATAAAGGTATTCTTGAGGGAAATAATAATGAATGCAAGACGTTTTCCAGTTGATTTCCATACCTATTGCTTTGCAAAATAGGTCCAGGATTCAATGAATACAAAGGAAGTCATGTAATTTTCCTACACCAAACAAAATCATGTTGTCAACAAATAGAAGATGAGAGATAGATTCAATGCGATTAATTTTAAGACCTTTCATTTTTCCACGACTTTTATCATTTTGAATAAGTTTATTGAGCAACCCTTCAGCTACCAGAAGGAAAAGGAAGGGTGAAAAAGGGCATCCTTGCCTAAGTCCCCTAGAGGCTCCAAAGAAAGAAAAGGGTGAATCATTGATGAGGACTGCAAAAGAGGTGGATTGGACACATCCAAGGATCCAATTGATGATGGCCAAGTTCATCCCCATTTGAACCAAAATCAAGCGTAGAAAGGTTCAACTGACTTTTTCATAGGATTTTGATAGGTCAAGTTTCAACAAAACCGTTGGAATTTTGGATGTAATGATGGTGTGCATCACTTCATGAGTCAAAGCCACTGCATCGTGTATTTGACGCTTGAACAAGAACCCAAACTATTCTTCTGATATGATCTCTCTGAGAATAGGCTTGAGTCTATTGGCAATGATCTTAGAGATAAGCTTATACACTACGTTGCAGCAAGAGATAGGAGGAAAGTGATCCGAATTTATGAGTGGAACAAAATGAAACACAAATCAATAACATTAACACATATATACATAGAACAATAACAAAGATACAATGAAACTTAACTTCTATTCCATAAAGAAATCCATTGAAACAATCTTGCTCGAATGGTGGTAGCTAATCTTTGAGAAGAGATATGGCGGCTACACACATTCATCTGAGCACGTTAAAATGAGGTATCCAAGCCTTTTTAGCATCAATAAGTAAACATAAAACCCTAGACATCCAAAACCTAACCCTAGGAGATGAAGTGCCAAAATTCATGTGGGCCCTGATGGGGTAAGGTGGTACATCAACTTCCCAGGGTCGTAAATTTTGCATACGATATTCATTTTAGGCGCACGATATCCCATTGGAAAGGTATATCCAAGGAATACACATTATGTAGTCACACTTTGACTCCATCTATAGTGTGATTGTGGCAGGACAAAAAAATGTTGTTTAGGGCCTTACAACAACCCCAAAAGTTTAGGACTTGAAAAGCTAGAAAACAACTGTCAAGATGAAAACTGTAACTGCCAAGATGAAAGCTGTATATGAGGTAGTTGGAAGATGTGGGTGGCCACCGATATCAAGCTAGAGCAATCCTCCCTCCTCAGAAAGTAATGGTCTCGAATGAATTGAGTTCCCCCATAAGATGAGAAATTTTCTATTGAATTTGGCCCCATGTGAGCCACTTGCGTTGGTGCAGGAGCTGCCTCGCTTTGACAACACGATAAAGTTGAAGCTTTTGTTGGCGAGTTCCCTTGACCTGTGTGTCCACGATATGATCAGTCGATGCATGTTTCATGTAGTCAAGGTTGATCTATGCCAGTGTCAACTGTTTTTCTATTTCTAAGGTGTCCAGTAAGGGTGGAAGGTCCACATTAAGAATTGGGTGGAAGTGAAGGAAGGGGGGAATGTTAAGCTCAAAATAATTGTCACCCATAGCCTTGGTGATGGTGTAAGGTCCATAGCAGAGTGGATGAATATTTCGATGGGGTCCTGTAATTCGTTCTTTCTGCAAGTGAAACCAAACTTTATCTCCCACTTGAAACTTGTGTGGCACTTGATGTTGATCATGGCACTGCTTGTACTTGGCATTGGACTTCTGTAAAATATCCCGAACTTGTTGGCATATGTGTTGGATTCATTCAATGAACCGGGTGGTATCGTCGGCTTCAATTTTCACATGGGATGATTTTTCCTGTGTGGACGCAAGGGGTAGTGTGACATCCATGGGACACAATGGTTGAAATCCAAACCCCACCTAAAAGGGGATGTGTCTGATTAAGCTATGTATGGATTTTTTGTAACTGTGTTGAACATAGGGAAGAATCTCATCCCATGTGCGTGGATGCTTGGAATTGTACATGCGTAAGATATGCACGATCATCCTGTTGACAACCTCGGTTTGTCCATTCGTTTGGGGGTGGAAGGACATGGATTTGGTGAGCTTGGTGTCCAACCGTGACCAGAGGCTCGACCAAAATGTGATGAGGAACTGACTGTCCCAATATGAGACGATGGTTTGTGGTATCCCAAAATGTACCCACATTTGTTCAAAGAAGATCTTGGCAATGACCTCCATTGTGATTCTCTTCTTGCAGCCGACCATAATTTCCATCTTGGAAAATAGATCAATAACCACGGAAACACAGTCATTTCCCTTCTTGGTTGAAGGAAGTCTTGACATGTAGTCCATCGAGATGGATTCCCAGGGCTTTTCAGGAGTAGGAAACGGGGTTTACATTCCTTGTTTCTTAATGGTCGGTTTGGTAATGGCGCAGGCCATGTAGGAAGTGATATACTTGCTGACATCCTGTTGAATTTTCGGCCAATAGAAATTTTGTTGCATCAATGCCACTGTGTTTTCTACGCCGAAGTGTCCTACCACCCAATTGTAGTGAGCTTCCCAAATCAGATTTTCATTGGTGCTCCAAAGGGCATGACCAACCATTCAAAAATACCATTTTTGGACTTGAAGGCAGTCTTCCATACATCGGTTTTCTCTATTGGGAACCGGTGGTAGCCAAAATTCATATCAATCTTACTGAAGTATTTGGCCCCCTTTAGCTGGTCAAGGAGATCGTCAATTTGGGGAATTGGGTACCAGGTCCTGACTGTGATTTTATTTAGGGCCCGATAATCAATGCAGAGTCAACAGGTCCCATATTTCTTATGCACCAACACGATTGGGATTCTACAAGGTGATGAGCTTGGTCGGATGTGCTTCTCTTCGGGTAGCTCTTGGATATGGCGCTTGATTTCCTCATTTTTTGAAAGAGAGCGGTGATAGAATGGCCCATTGGGTAGCGATGTGTCAGGGGTCAGATCAATTGAGTGCTTGATATGATAGTGCAGATGTACCCCATTAGGTGAGGAGAAGATGTATTTGTATTCTTCCACAAACTTATCCACTTGATTATACTATGTGGAGAGACCTATCGTGAAGGCCATGGATGTGGCTGCAAGCTTTCACTCACTTTGAATGAAAATCATGAAGAAGACAAACTTCCTGGCCTGAGACATGACCTTCCTGCATTTCTTGGCAGAGATCAAGGAAATGGTAGTAGATGGGACTATCTCGGGTATCCTATATAATTTCCTATCCAAATTAATAATAACACTACGAGGCCTAGACTCATATACAACATGATGTTTCCATAAATAAGTTTGGCCCAAAATAACATCACAAACTTCAAGGGGGGAGGCATCACACAATGACTCATCTTTTAAGGGCTTGATGTCATAGGTTAGGTGACACTGTTTGTTGAAGCGGAGATCGGTCCCTTGGCTTAGCCATCCGATGGTGTATGATTGTGGGTGTGGTGTTGTCGGCAGATCCAACCACTTGAAGAACTACATTGAGATGATGTTCTTCTTGATACTGCTATCAGTGATGAAGTGCAACGGAGAATGCTTCACCCAGATTTGTGAATGAAATAGGCACTTACCTTCCTCTGGTTCATCAGGTTCACTGGGATGGACCTTGGTGGGGTAACAACAATGGAACTGGGTTCTGTTATCACATAGGTTGGTAGAGGGGTGTCTTTCCCTTAGGAATGGACACCATGGCGAAAAAATAACAAGAAGAGGGATAAAACCCACTCATCCTAATTTTTATACCTAGGCGCGTTGTGCTAAAGGTGCACGTAGATCTGGGTGGCTGAGATCTGCACGCTCAGATATATGGTGCAGGATCCATATTGGACCCCCCCCCAACCTTCTGCCTTTGTGATGTAGGTTTGATCATAGGAATATCGCGACCAATTTTAATCAGTCTCTTGTGTTTTCTTTTCCCTCCAACACTGAATGACTCGGGCATGGATGATCTAGCTGAGTTGTTGTTATTGAATTGTGATGTATGCTTGATTTTAGTTCAGTGATAATTTTATTCAGTTCCCTAAAACTATGAACCAAGAGGATCTTCTCTTCTAATTTTTTCCTCCTTAGGCTGCTAGAAGACCGGATGTCCACAACAGACCTCTTCATTCTCCTCAAGTTCTCCCCCCACTCACCGTTACTACAACTTACTAACCAAAGTTAGATCAAGACCTCGTCTTCTTATGCATACCAACCCAATTTTCCGAGTTAAAGCGATATAATCCTGAGTCTACGTCCATTAGACCCCCTTTAACTTTATTCATTGTGACATACAAACTGATGGGTACTGGGCTTACCTCTGCTGCAATCAGGAGGTGAATTCTAGTGCTAACATTTCTGGCACCATTGTCGTGGACAAATTGAATATTTTCCTTGGGATTGAATGAAAAAGTTTATTGATTCTAAAGGTGCATCAGAAATTAGTACATTGGAGATTGCAGCTATGGACCTGGCAAATCCACTGTTACGACTCCACTGTTTCAACTGTGGATTCCATAGGTAGACACACGAGGTCTACCCCACAATTGCCTCTAGAAACACCTGAAGCTGACCCAAAGAAAATTGTCAGAAGACAAAAGACTCCTCAGGAAGGTACTTCAGCTGCTGAACCCGATATTTCTGATGATTTTCACCATCCTCATTTAGAAACTCCAATATCTACTTCTCCTTTTCTTGTTATACCATTTGCTGGATTTTCCCGAAGCTTAAAGTTTGGGAGTGTTCTTGCTGATTTCTCCTCTCCTGGTCTAGGATTGGAAGGAGAAATCCTTGTCACTCCTATCTCCCCTGAAGTTGTACCATGGTGTAGACCCAGGACCTCAGAAGATTTTCTCACTCTGGGTTTTACCACTCCTCCCCCTGTTAGAGTTGCTTCTTTTACAGAGAGGGAAACCTCTATTCCCTCAATCCCTATAGATTTTTCCCCAAATCCTTTGTTGTTTCCCTTTCCTCTCATAGGCTCAGTTCCACTCCCCTCGGTCCAAACTCCATCTCCTCCTGATTCTCCTCTAGCTATCATCCCTATGGTAGGTGCTAATTCCCCTAGGAACAGAATGGATGCCATAGTTGTTGCAAGATATGCCCATCTAGTCTTACCCCAGTCAATGAATGCTCTCCCTGCTAGAGATTACCTAAAATACATGCCCAAATTCATTAGAGAAGAAGACATAATTGCTGAAGAACACCTTGCTGCCTTCTACAGTTATGCAGACAATATAAATATTGAAAATGAGGATGTGTGGATGAGAGTCTTTGTCCAGAGCCTTGATGGTGAGGCTAGGAAATGGTTTAGGGGATTGACCCCCAGATCCATTGTTGGGATTGAGGCTTTAGATGATGTCTTCTTGAGACAATGGGGGGATAAAAAATACTTTATGTATTATATCACAGAGTTTGGGTCCCTAAAAATAAAAGAGGGAGTGTCTGTCTTTGACTTCTCCAAAAGATTCGACAAAATGTAAAATAAGATCCCTGATGAGATAAAGCCTACTGAAGCCTCTGCCAAAATTACTTATTCTAGTGATTTTGACCCTAATTTCTGCCTCCTGTTAAGAGAGAGAAGAGATACTTCCTTGGTACATATGCAAGATCTAGCCCTAGAAGTAGAGTCCAATATATTGGTAGTTGACAGTCTTAGGAATAAAACTGATAGAGATAGAGGAAGGGGGATATCTAAAACTTCGATCATCTGGTTCCTCTGCATCCCAGGCTCAAGTAGATGAATTAGCCAAGTTGGTAAAATGTCTTTCTGCAGAGATGGAGAAGATGAAATTTGAAGGGAAGCAGAGTTATAAGAATGCCCAAAATGATGATAACAGAGGTAATTTCAGAAGACAAAATAATGCCCCTCAGTTACTCCCAAGAGAGCCTCGCAACAAAGAGAGGGATGATCAAAACATCCAGAACACTCTCCAAAATAACCTTGTGGCTGATGAAGAAGGAGAGGAGGAAGAGCTTGACCCTGAAATCCATTGCCTTGGAGACACCTCCCCATTCCCCCATTTGACCCAATCTGCATATGAGGAGTCCCTCATGGACAACCAAATAAATGAGCTGAGTAAAGGGGAGAAGACCAATAATAGTCCCAATAAATATAATCTCAGGTCTAAGAAGAAAGAAGGGAAGTCTGATGTCCCTGATCAACCTTCCAGAGCAGAGAAACCTGCCAAAGACACAACAAACAACAACTAGGAGAAGAAAGCGCAAGACCCCTCACCAATAGCAAAAGGTCCTGTCCCAGAAGTGAGAGAAGTTCTGAAGCCCTCCTCCTCCTTTAACTTTGAGCATGAAATTCAAAATATTAGGATCCCTATACCCCTTTCAAAGCTAGTCAAGCATGAGGATTTTAAAATGTCCCTCTCTAAAATGTTGCATTCTAAGTCTGTATCTCACTCCTTAGACTCAGTTAATCTTCAGGATGAAAAGCCAGCAGTCATCTTAGGTCCCATGGTAGAAGATAAAGATGATTCATCCCCTCCCTTCTATACATCTCTGAACATACCTGACAAGGTGTTGCATAATTGATTGATGGACTCAGGGGCTTCTCATAATCTCATGCCCAAATCTGTCATGGATGAACTTGGATTAGAAATCACAAAGACTTACCATGACCTGTATTCTTTTGATTCTAAAAAAGTGCAGTGTCTTGGGGTCATAAAATATCTGGTCGTGACCTTGTTTCAGTTGCCCATGAAGAGTGTGGTCATGGATATCATGGTGGTTGATGTTCCCCCCAAGTTTGGCATGTTGTTGTCAAGATCTTGGATAAAGAGACTTTGAGGAACATTGCAAATGGACCTCACATATGATACCATTCCCGTGTTTGGTGGGGAGCATAGAAGACTGTACAAGGAAGCTTAGTTGTCCTATATTATTAGTGATGAAACAAACCCCACCAATCATCCTATTTTTTCACTTGATACTAATTTGGGATCCAATTTATTGCATCTCACTGATGCCCCTCATCCCCCTCTTGAAATCAGAAAGCAATCCCTTACCCTCTGTGAAGATTCTCTTTTGATTACCACTATTTGGAAAATATTCTTTGATGGAGCCTCTTCAAGAGAAGGCATTGGTGCTGGAGTGGTTCTTGTTTCACCTGTTCAAGAGATCATATCTCTGTCCTACAAGTTAGAATTTGAAAATACCAATAATGTGGTAGAGTATGAAGCTCTTGTTTTGGGTTTGAGGGATGCAAAAGACATGGGGATTAAAGAGATAGTTTGGGGATGCCGAGTTAATTGTCTATTAGATCAAAAATATTTATCAAACCAATCACCCTTGGCTTATAAGTTACAAAAATGAAGTCTGGGATCTTGTTGACAGTTTTTTCTTAGCTTTCAACATTTCATTTATTCCAAGAGAAGAGAATGCCATGGATGATTCGTTGGCTATCTCAGCAAGTAATTTCAGAGTCCTCTTTCCACCTAAGGTCAGGTATGATGTATAAGTGAAATTCATACCCTCTATACTTGACAATGTTAAGCATTAGAAAGTGTTTGAGGATGATCCTGAAATCAAAAGATTCCTAGAGATTGTTGAGGAATTTTCCGCATTACATATGGATCAAGATCCTGATTCCGAAATAGATCCTCATGCGGGTGTTTTGCCGAACAAAATTGTTAATCATCATATTGTCCAGTTTCCCAACAATCATATCCCAAAGGGACTAGGTCCTTTGGAAATAATATTTGATAGAAATGATGTGGCATTAAAGGGAAAGATTTCAAATGAAGACATTGATGTAGCTGAGTGCAATATTGGTACAGAGGAGGATCCAAAATTTGTCAAGTTGTCAAGCAGGTTGTCAAGGGAGCAAAGGGTCGAGTACATTGAGTTATTAAGAGAATTCATTGATGTGTTTTCCTGGACCTATGAAGACCTCAAAACATACGACACAAGTGTCATTGAGCATAAGATCCCATTGAAAGAGGAGGCCAAACCATTTAGGCAGAAATTAAGACAAATAAATCCTATGTTGCAGCCCATTATGGAAAGGGAAGTAAAGAAGCTACTAGATGCCCAAATCATTGTCCCTTTGAGATATTCTTAATGGGTGGCCAATCTGGTCCCAGTAAGGAAGAAGAATGGAGAAATCATACTCTGTGTTGATTTCAGGAACCTGAACATAAGCTCAAAGAAGGAAAATTACCCTTTGCCAAAGATGGAACACATATTGCAGAGGGTGACAGGTGCATCCAAGATTTAAATGATTGATGGATTTTCTGTCTATAATCAAATCTCTGTCCTGCCCAAAGACAGGGAAAAGACAACCTTCACCACTCCTTGGGGCACATTCATGTATGCCAAAATTACCTTTGGACTGATGAACGCAGGAACAACATTTCAACGAGCTATGGACATCACCTTCATTGGAGAAAGGGATAAATTTGTGGTCATCTATTTGGATGACATTATAGTTTTTTCCAGGTATGATAAAGAACACTGTCAGCATCTGAGAAAGGTATTCTTGAAATGCAAAAGGTTCGGTCTCTTCCTTAATCCCAAAAAGTCATTGTTTTCCATGTGAGAGGGAAAATTGTTGGGACACATAGTATCAACAGAAGGGGTTCAAATTGATTCAAGAAGGGTACAAGCTATTCAAACCTTGTCACTTCCCAGAACCAAGAAATAAGTCCAATCTTTCTTGGGCAAAATTAATTTCTTGAGAAGATTGTTGATTAAGGTTGGTTGTTATTAATGTCAACCCTTGAAGAAAGCCTTGTAGCACAAAGGTTGGGTAATGGACCCAAGATTGTTTGATGTAAAGATGACTTGTTATTGTCTTGTCATGGTTGATAATAGGTAGAAATGGATGAACTCCAAAGTGGTCCCCTTATGGTGAAGGCCCTCACGGGAAGATGCTTTGCGGATTGAGTTATCCTAGAAGTATGGTTCGATAACCCATGCTTATTTGTGGGATAATGAGATGAACACCAGTGAATTTTTCAGTGAAACTATCCTAGATGGATATTTTTTGTCATTCCATTTTCGGTGGTATGTGGAACGTCACATAACCCCTCACGGTTAGAGAGTTATGGCCATGAGAAGTTCGAGAACCCAGGTTTGGGTAATGGACCCAAGTTTGTTTGATGGATAACGATATGAGTTTTGGCATATTTTTAGGTAATACTATTCTATATGGATAATACATGTCATTCCATTTCTGGTGGTATGTGGAACGTCACATAACTCCTCACGGTTTGAGAGTTATGGCCTTACGAAGTTGGAAGACCCCCATATGTCATCTAG
>JASDQU010261664.1:0-15598 GCA_032191745.1 Picea mariana
GATGCATCTATGTAGAGCACCATGATACTTGAGCACTAGATGTCACTCTGAATCTTTGATACCCAGCTTAGTGCACAAGGTATGGAAGATATTTGTGAAATCTGGCACTGCTTGGTCTCTTTCTTGCCGCAGTGTGGTCGATTTGGTATATAGGTCATCATAACTTCCAACAGGGTAGTATTGTTCCTTAATAGCATCCATGAATGATTCATAGGTGGACTTGACTAAAAATAATGAGGTTTCCTCGGTTTCCTTTTGCTCACAGAAAGTTTCCCACCAATCTTTGACATGGGGAATGGCTTTGAGGAGCGCAAAAGTAATCTTTTCTCTATTCGAAAAGTTATGGACAGAAAAATACCCTTCTAGTAGATTCAACCACTTGTCTACAACATCTGCATCTATTTGACATTTAAATATAGGAATATCGAAGTTGATTTGTACCTTGAAGGGGGCGATGCCTTCGTTCGAAGAAGATGTGTCGCCTGTTGGTAGCCGCCGAAGGATTTGCGCGAAACTATCCATCATCTCGTTCCTCTGTTGCATGAGGGATTCCTCAATCAACATTTTGAAAGGATCTCTTGTCCCGTCATATTTATTTTCTCCTGCCATGAGAGGTCGCTTGGGCATGTGAGAGCTTCTGTCCTCAAGAGAAACAAGCTCGAGACCCAACTCTTTGTACTCCGACCTCGTTGGGGACATGCATTAAGACGACAAGGAGAAGACCGCTCTGATACCACTGATCCAGATTTTATGAGTAGAACGAAATGAATACAGATTATTAACAGGTGCTTAACACAAAATAACAAATATACAGTAAAATTGGTTTTCTATTCAATAACGAAATAAGTTGAAACTGTAAAATGCAGCGGAAACAAGCTTGCTGGAATGGTGGCGGCTTATCTCTAAGAAGAGATGTGACGGTTGCGCGCATTAGCAAGAAGAAGATTACAATGAGGCTCTAAAGGAATTTTTACAATAAACAAGAATGCCAAAAACCCTAGATATCCAAAAACCTAACCCTAGGAGATGAAGCGCGAAAAGTCATGGGGCCCCCGTTTGGGTAAGTTAGTACATCAACTTCCCGGGGTCGTAACTTTTGCATACAATCTCTGTTTTAGGCGTGTGATATCCCGTTGGAAAGGTATCGTCGAGGATATTCATTTTGGGGGATCAATGATTCGATTGGTTATTATTGGGGAGCTCAATCCAAAAAAACCTTCATTTAGGCCCTCAAAATGAGCCCAAAAGTTAAAACTGCTAAAAATAGTAAATTGCCAAAATTGTCAGAAAACTGTTTTGAGCTAGTTGGAAAAGGTGGGTGGCCACTGATATCCATCTGGATCACCGTAGCAAGAAAGGGGTCAAGCAGTTACATAGTTCACCAATACCTTCCATACCTTGTACACCAAGCTGGGTAGCAAAGTCTTCAAACGACATTTGGTTCTGAAATACCGTGGGGCTCTACACAGATACATCCAAACTGAAATGGATTTTCTAGACATCTCATCATTCGGTTCTGCTTATCGATATGATGTTAAAATCAAGTAGAAGTTTAAGCACCAAAACAAATGGGAGTTCGGTTCTGCAAATCCGCAACAACCAAAGTATGATAAAGATGACCCTAACAAACAACATCCTAAAAACTAGTCCAAGCCACAGGAAAAGAAGGGTCAGGGAAAGATGAAGAAGGACACTGGAAAATGGTGTGATTTCCACAAAATCCCCTGGCACAATGTTGCTCAAAACAGTCATTGGTGGCTGAGGTAAAAGACAAGGAGTCAAACCCTGATTCAGAATTTGATTATGAAAATATTGATAGAAGACAAATCATTGATGCAAAGCCCACTGCTATTGTCGCGACCAGAAAAATTCAACCAGAAGAACCAACAAATTCTTAAGAGGGGGAGCACCTTTTTCATTCACAGATGTGGGTGAAGGGGACTCCACTAGATTTTATTGTTGATAGCAAAAACTAGAAGAACCTCATCTCAACAGAGGTCGTCAAATAGTTGGGATTGTCAACAACACCACACCCACAACCATAGAACATCGAGTGGCTTCGCCAGGGACAATATCTTCGTGTCAGCCAACAGTTTCAATTGTCATACGAAATCCAACCTTTCAAGGATGAGGAATTATGTGATGTTTCCCCCTTGTATATCTGTGATGTTCTCTTGGGCCAACCATATATGTGGAAGCACCATGCTATTTATGAGTCTCGACCCCGTAGTGTCATTGTTACTCTAGGGGGTCATATCTACAGGATACCAGAGGTATTTCTGACTATTGTCCCACCTAAAAAATGTCGCAAGGTAGTATCTCATACTACAAAATCCAACTTCTTCACAATCTTTTCAAAGCGTGAACAGAAGAACACCACTGCAGCCTCAGTCCAAGCACCTTCTATCCAACAGAAGAAGGTCAAAAGATTGCATCAAAGTGTAAATATTCCTTCTTCACACATGAATATCATGTAGCCAGAATGGTTAAAAAGGTCCAACACTTCCAACCACAGGTTCGTGACAACCTTCAACAAGCTAAGCAATGCAACTTCTCCAACAAGGCAAGCATCTCATCGAGATGCAAATTTAACAAATGCTTTTTCCTCTCCCTCGGGAACTCAATGTAATGGAGATCATTACTTCCTAAGGAGGGAGCATTGATCCAGGTGGATATCGGTGGCCACCCACCTTTTCCAATTGGCTCAAAATAGTTTTCTGGAATTTTTGGTAATTTACTATTTTTAACAGTTTTTAACTTCCGGGGCCATTTTGAGGGCCTAAATGAAGGTTTTTCGGGATCAAGCTTCTCAATAATAGCCGAAGACTCAGATTGAGACCCCAAAATGAATCTCTTCGACTATACCTTTCCAACGAGCTACCGTGCGCCCCAAATGAAGATCGTATGCCAAAATTACGCCCTTGAGAAGTTGATACACCAAACTACCCAAAAGGGGGTCCACAAAATTGTTGGCTTTTCATCTTCCAAGGTTAGGGTTTTGAATTTTCTTTATGATAAAAATGCCTTTGGAGCCTCATTTTAAAATTATCTTCTTGTGAATGCGAGTAGCGGACACATCTCTTCTCATAGATAAGCTACCACCATTCTAGCGAGTCTTTCACTCTGTATTTTTACAGTATTTGTACATTTTCGCTCATTAATAGAAAATTGTGTATTACTGCATCTATGTGTTTGTGGTTGCATATCTAATACATTTCTGTTATATTATTGGATATCTAAGATATCTCTGTACATTGCTTTATTATATCTCCGCTCTCATTTCATGTCGAAAATAATCTGGATCATTGGTAACTAGGCCAATTTTATTTTTTCCAGTTTGGAATAAGGAGTTCCATGCACACATAGATGCATCATCCATAGCGTTGGGCATAGTACTATCCCAACCAAGGGAAGGAGATATAGATCATCCAATTTCTTTTGCAAGCAAGAAGTTTTCTATAGCAGAGAAGAACTATACAACCACGAAACGGGAAGGATTGGAAATGGTCTATGCACTACAAAAATGCATGCATTATCTCTTGGGGTCTCACTTTAAGATGTATACAGACCATTCTGCATTAAAGTACTTTTTCAACAAGCCAGTGTTGGGGGAGAGAATATGTAGGGGCCTATTATTATTTCAGGAATATGACTTTGAGGTTGTATTGAAACCAGGAAAGCTGAATGCAGGTCCAGATCATCTATTGTGCATATTGTCAAGAGAAGATGCAAGTAATTTAGATGACATCTTACCATATGCACAATTATTTACAGTAAGGATGGTGGATGATTAATTCTTGGACATCGTACAATTTCTAAGCAAATGCATGGCTCCATTCGAGATGACCTTAGAGCAGAAGAAAGAATTGGTAATGAAAGAAACAAATTACCAGTTGATTGCAAGGAATTTATATAAGTTGGGTATAGATGGAATATTGAGAAGTTATGTGCTAGAACAAGAAATGCCAATGATACTTGAAGAAGCGGATGATGGAATTGTTGGAGGACATTATGTAGGGAGAAAATCTACACACAATATTTTGTTCACAAGACTTTGGTGGCCTACACTTCACCAGGACGTGAAGGAGTATTGTCAATCATGCGATGTATGCCAAAGAGTGGGAAAACCATCTAGGATGGATGAAATTCATTTGAATCCATAGGTTACATTGCAAGCATTTGAGAAATGGGCCATAGACTTTGTAGGGCCAATAAACCCACAAGAAAGAAGATCAGGAGCGAGGTACATCATCATTGCGATGAAGTATTTGACATGGTGGGCATAATCAACCCCAATTATAGATTTTAGTACGGAGACTATTGCCCGGTTTCTATTCGAGAATGTAGTCACAAGGTTTGGATGTACGTGCATATTACATAGTGATCAAGTTATGCACTTTTTGAACAAGAAAATTGCAACATTGACTAAGGAGTTCCAGATTTATAATCACAAGAGTATCCCATATCACCCTCAGGCCAATGGAACAATGGAATATTTTAATAATATCTTAGATAATACCTTGACAAATATATGTAATGTAGGGAGACATGATTGGGACTTAAGAGTTCCTGCAGTGTTATGGGCTTACAAGACTACAAGTAAGAAGCTGACATGACATATACCTTTTAGGTTGGTCTATGGGAAAGAAGTAGTAATGCCAATGGAGTTTATTCTTCCTAGCCTGCACATTGCATAAATCACTGAGCTATCAGAAACTGGTGCAATATAGGAGAGATTGGCACAACTAGTACATATTGAGGACGATCGGTTTGTCGTAGGGTTCCATCAATAGGTTCAGAAAGCAAGAGAGAAGGCTTGGCATGATCGACACTTTAAACAAAAGAAGTTTCAAGACAGAGATATGGTACTACTCTATGGCAACAAGTTTATGTAGCATCAAGGAAATTTTAGAATGCATTGGTTAGGACCCTATGTGATTCAACAAGTAACAGAGACATGTGTTGAATGATTAGAAACCTTGAATGGATAAGTCTTTGAAGGAATGGTGAATGGAATTCGACTGAAACTTTATAGAGATGGTCGAGAGTCTGCACAGTAATTTGGGCTGTGCCAAAACACATGTATTATAGTAGTTGTATCATAGTAGGTAATAAAAAGGAAGAAATTCAAACAAAAAGTAGATATACGAAAAAGAAAAAAGAGAATTAGAGTACCAAGGCATAAGAACTTGCATAGAAGGAATGGTCATCACACATCAGAATAACACTGCACCAATTTAAGAAACAAGACAGATATGAGATATAATGTGAAGCATACAAATAAAACAACATAGAACCAATGTGCAGTTTGACAATGACAAGACCATTAAAAACATTAAAGCACAAAAACGATGGTTATGAGTTAGGAATGACAAGTCATAAAAGCATCATATAAATATTAAATGATAAAAGTCACCTGAAATCACGACAGATTGACAGTACGAGGGAAAAATCACACGATGGATTTGGTAATAAAGGAGCATTTAGTTAATAAATCATCAATCACAATGGCGGATTGGACAAGGCAGTTAAGGCATAATGAGACAGGTATAGTTGGCACAAAAGCACACAAACAACAGGAAGATCGTTAAGTCTAAATCAATTGTGCATGCGAGCGGGAGAGAACAGAGAGAACCAAAGTGAATTGGATAACATATCTAAGCTACTAGAGCCGAGCTACAATGACCCGCGAAGAGACGTAGAGATAAGTCTAGGAACCCGTCACAGGTAAAAAATGGCATCGTCAAGAGTTGGAGGACTGTCTGTAGCAATGAGGAAACAAGAAAAAAAACCAGTAGCATCACCAGAGGTCAAGGAGGTAGCTAGAGCTTTGGAATCGGTGCCACTAGAAGGTTTTCATAGAGAATACTTACCACCAATAAATGTACCAACCAATGGAAAGCACCTAGTGCCAATAGCACCAGTTTCGACCGGTGTAAGTAATGACTAAGATATGATATGGAAGATTTCCAACCTTAAGTTTATGGACCATGATATCACAGATGCATAGAAATTTCCTGAGTTGGCCAGGGATCGGTACTTGTGCACAAGGAGCATCCCATAAATAGGAGCAATCCTGCTCGAGCCATAGGACAAGGTTGCAGTAGGCAAGAATATTGAACCTATTTGACATTCTGCATCTCAGGCGGAGTACATAAATTAATGCATGCGTGAAGGTATTATTAAGCTGTGTTCATGGGGGAACACTCTGGCTAGACCCCCTAATATCGATTGATACTGCACTTATTACGCGTATTACATGCTCTCCCAAGGAAAGAGAAGACCTGGGACTGTTATTCAACAAGGTGGGAGAGTGAGCCATATCTTAGTTAATGAAAGAAAAAATTGACACATTCAGGGGAAATATGGGTTTGGATGTTAAGAACATCAATGATAAAAGCATGATGTTTGCGACACAGGTACTGGCCTAAAAACTACTGCGAAAATGTCGCAAAAATGAAATATCAACTGCAGTCATTGTGGCCACAGAGAAATGTATGGAAGGAGTTCAGATGAGTTGGGCTACCTTTTTAGTCAACAACTTTTTACAGGATTGCATGGAGGCCTAGGAGAAGGGCACTGAATTTCATTAAGCTTGGTTGCTCATCCTCATTGCACTGGTCGGGTGGAAAGAACCTGGGCATTACCAACGCATGTGCACTTCAGGTAGAAACAATTTGGTATGCCAATTTATATCACTCAAAAATTAAAAGAAGACATAACGATATTAACACCATATTTTTTACCTACTTGGAGAACATTACCTATTTAGTTGCATACACAACACGCATATCAAAAGAAAGAGTAGCAACATACAAGGATATCACATTATTTAGAGCTGGCATGCACCATATGTATGTACAAGCCAAGAAAGATCCAACACGGTAATGGTTTCCAACAAGTTACAGGTTGACAGAAGAAGACGTGAAATTGATAGTTAATGACTGGCAGGAAGATTGGAAGAGCCCAACAGAAAATACGGCCATCAAAAGAGGAGGAAGAACAAGAGAAAAGTGATGAGGAACAAGGTGACGAGGAAGGAAAGGAGTAGACGAATGGTGCAGTAGATCTTCCTAGCATGTCGACAATCCCTGAAGCAGGACCAAAAAGTAAGGATAAGGGGGAATAACAAGCAGGAGGGGTGCACAATAAATTCAAGACACAAAGGTAGACCCCATTATATATATTAATGAATGACGACATGAACATAATTATTTACCAGATACGAGATGCCATAGAGGATATATGGGATGAAGCAACAAGGAAGCAAGAAGAGCAACATAAGAAAGCACAAGATCAACTAGGAGTACTTCAATAGATGATAGACGCAGAAAGCACTATGACAATGCATAGGTCTGGGGAAGGACCCTCTATGGGGACAAGAAGAGAAGCATAAAACACACAGTCGGCCCTGACACAACTAACAACAGGGCATAGAACCTTATAGATTGAGGCAGACGCACTGAAGTTGCCAATGGGCGAGTTACAAGAGAAAGCAAATGCACTAGGCCATCTAAATATAGTCATCTCAAGGATGTCCATGCAAAGGTTACATGACTTGCAAGCAGAACCGGTGCAAGAAATCAGAAACATAAGAGAGGAAGAGAACATAGAGTTGTAAAGAATAAGGGATGAAAGATCCCAATTATAGGAGTAGTATGTCACATCACTTCAACAAAAGAGGGAAGTTGAAGGTAGAGTAGAAGAGATTCTGAAGAACAAAGACGAGGCTGAGGAGAGAGCCACAAAAACATTAAAGGAAAATGATGAGGTTGAAGGCATGGTGTAGAAGACCCAAGCATTAGTCTAAAAATTATATGAGGCAATTCTAAAAATTCCTCTGATAGTAGAAGCTACTATGGAGGATCAAGTGCAGATGATCGGTGAAGTCATTAAGGGATTCTGAGCACAAATAGAATACTCAACACTACAGAGCACACCAGGATTTCCACNTAGAGGCTAAGCTAAGAGAAGTGCAAGAACATGCACAAAAAGAAGCAGAAAGGGTGTCTACACTACCACCAGTAGAGCGTATGCCATCCATTTCGGCTCAATGAAAGGCACATGTAGAAGTGGAGAGAATGAGTGATTAGAAAAAGATCCTTCAAAAAAGATTGGGACCACTACAAGAAGAGGTAGTGAGGATCATTGGAGAATTGGACACGGTGCAGGGTAAGGTCAAGCAAGCCGTGATTGAAGCAGAGGATAAACTTACAAACTTGAATGCATAGGGAGCAAAGGAGATAGAAACAATAGAGGCCACAATCATCAAATAGGTGGAAGCAAAAAATACTGCCTCTCAAAACTTCATTTCGACATGAAAGAGAAGACAACATGCTTGAGTGGCTCGGACAAGCCATAAGTGAGTGTTGGGGGCCTTTCAGATATGCATCTTTGGAAACATTTTTTTAGTTTTGATACAAATTTGAAAAAAAATACTAAGTATAGGAAAAGTGGATGGAAGAATAAGGAAAGCTAGAGAGCGTGCAACTGAGGCATATCCAGGAGGACAATGCATAGAAGGAGGACGACGTGCAAAAGAAAGACAATGCACAAACACAAGGATAAATAAAGAAAATAAAGCATGGAAGAAGGATGACAACCTGGCATTCCAGAAATAGAAGAACAACAAAAAAACAACATGCAGATTGAAATGCAGGAGAAAGTCGTTGAACAACCAGTTAATTGAGTTGGCCATGCATTGCAATGGGGTATTTTTGGGATGAACAGATTAGGGTTTTCAACCATAGATTTCTATATAAATATGTAATGAGTTGGGAGATTAGGGGTTCAATTTGGTTATGATATGTTAGGGTCTATTTTGTTCAGTTCTGGTCGATATTGAGTTCCAGAGTTCTTGAAAGTAGTAGTTGGTGGATACGAAGAATGAATAAAGGAATGTTAAAGAGATGTTATGGAATTGTGTGTTGTCTGTCTTACTATGTTTTCTTATGAATTCTATTTGCATGCATCGTAGAATAGATTTATCTTATGGGTTAAATGTGGTGCAAGCTTCATGACTGTAACAAAAATAAATCTATACAGTGCTCTGGAATATGCTGATTATAGGAATCTGAATTATAAGAAAGATAATAATGAATATAATAGAGTTATGCTCACAACGTAATTAGGAAGAATGACCCAAATGATTTCCTCCCATTCCCTTACTACTGCAAAATCATGGTTCTCGCAGTCCCAATAGATACCTCGAGTGAGACTTCATTTTCACAAGCAGGTGACGCCGAAAGGGTCGATGTCTAGTGAGTTTTGTTGGTCATATATGAACCGAACCTAGGGTCTTACAACCCACACAAAGTAGTGCCAACAACACTACTTGAATTTTTTCCACTAGTAGAATAATCTTGGATTTTTCTAACTTTTGCTTCACCTATCAAAATTATTGTCACAATTTATTTGAAATTTCGGCCACCAGTCAACACAACAAAATTGGCCATAGGATGTTGGAAAGACCACTATGATACCACTTGAAGTGAACTTGATGGTTCACTTCATGAAATCGCCATTCATGAATAGAAAATCCCATAATATCCATTAACAAATAATTATTTATTATTGTGAGTATATCGGATGACATTGACTAATTATAAAATACAATAGTTGCGTTTATAAATAGATGTAATGGTAATAGGTCATATCATTTGGTAAAAGAAAATGACTTATTATTATTACAATAGTAATAAGATATTGACCTACATAACTACTATTACAATATAAATGTTTATAAATTATTACATAGTGTTAATATACCTAGGTATATTATAGATAAGGGAAAGAGGGAAAAGAGAAGGGAGGTGAGAGCCTTCACATGACAGAGTGAAGGTTTGACAAGAACTCCCCAATGGAACTACCAAAATGTAGCAATTGTTGGATTCATGCTACCATATGCAGCACGACGGAAAGGATGGAAGACCACACACACACACACACACACACACACACACACACACTATTAAAAGGAGGAAATAGGAGAGTGGAGTAGCCACTTAGTCTTAGGGGAAAATTGAGAAATCTTAAAGTAAGATAAAGAGGGTGAAAATGGGAGGGAAAGACACTAGATTAATTAGGATCTTAACATATTGTTAATGATGACCTAAGGTTGTATGCGTTTAGGGTAATTTTATTAGGTTTAGATTAATTTTTACTAGAAAATAAAATGAGGAAAGAGAGCCACACAACTATGGTTAATTAATAAACAATTCCTTTAATAAGATGGAAACCATAATGTTAAAAATGAAAGAGAAAGAGTGAGAAAAATCATGCAAAATTTGTTGGTGTAGATGATGAAACTCTCCGAGTTGAAGTGGAGAGATGTGACAGTCCTCCAAGAGTGATCCACATCTTGAAATGACCTACACACTTAGCTCCAAATTCCTGCAAGAGAATACATGCCCCAAAATCAAATACAAAGATATATATATATGGAACTATGAGTGGAACTATGCCAATGAGTATGAGTGGAACTATGCCAATGAGGATGCCCTGGGATGAATCAATCAAACTTGCAAAGTTAGAGAGAAGCTAGCCAAAGGAGTCCATGTAGAGGTAGAAGAAGATCTAGGGGCTTGAGAGAGGTGGAAGGAGATGAATCCCTAATTTGAGTGTGTATATGTAAATTAGGGTTTTTAAAGATAAAATAAATTGGAAGAGTTTAAGAGGTTTTTACAAACAGGTTCATACATAAGTGTCACATTGAGTGTGATTACTACATGCCATAGATTCAGTATAATGGTACTGTGGGTTTTTAGGTCCAAATAAACCCTATATTGCTTGACTTACAAATTGATAATGGTGGTACCCCAAGGAAATATCCAATATGAATATCACCAAGAGATTGAGTAGGTTGACCCAAGTTGATTCCACAAATAACAAGAATAAAATGGGCTTGGATGGCTATGGATGTAATTGAGATATAATGTGGGTGTATGCATTACATTCTAAGATAAAGTTCTTTCTTCTTCAACCCTCTTAGTGCCACAAATATGACAAATTCTATCAACCCACTACATTTTAGGAATTGTCAACACCTTGTTTCCCTATTGAAGTCGTGAGAGTTTGATCTTATTTCAACAATGTTGATTTTCTTCTTTACACTAGTTAAACAAAGAGATGTTTTTGATCTTCTAGATTAGGTTTGATCTCCTCCTTATAGTATCTTAATTTTCTCTTATCTTTTACTTCTTTATCGCACCACAATTTCTCCTTAAATTTAGATGTAATAATATTCTTAATATTATTGTCATTATCCAGAGTGACTTCTTCCTCGATTCTCTAATGTTTTATCCAATACTTGGCATATTTAGGCCAACCTTGCTTCAGCTACATAAGTTTTTTTCTATAGTTTGAATAAATATTAGGATGCCTTTTGTATTCCATGTTGTTTATCTTGTTCTTGTACATTAGGTGCCTATTCATAGCATGCTCCCAATGGGAGAAAGATTCACTTCCACGAGGAGGATATGATAGGATGTATTGGCTTTAATTTTAAGATTATAAGTTATAAAATTCTTTTAGATTTTCTCTATATTTCTCCACAATTATTTAGAAATGATGTAACCCAAAATTCACAACCATGTTGGAGAACATGAGTGACTAGAGTCTCAAAGAGGAATTTATTTTTATCCCAAAGCCAAAGGTCCATTGATTTACAATTGTTTTCAAGGTCACAATAAGATTTCCACCCTTCACTTATCCTTTTCCCAATGCTATGGTTCCAGTTAAGCTTGTGACGAAGATCAATTCTGATAATATTTATATGAAATCACTTCCTCCAAATTGTTGTTGTCATACACATAATTAGTGTCAATGATATTTTTGTATTTGATTATAATAAACTTTGTTTTGACGATGTTAAAAATCATACCTATACTAGAAATATGAATCTTTGAGAATTTTTAGTTGTTTGTTGAGATAATAGGGACACCTCACCCTAAGAACAATATCATTAGCACAAAGAAGAAGGATGATGACTATTCTAGCTAGAGTCCTGCTAGAAAAGCCTGCTTTTTCCAAACAACCCTCTAACTTATTGATTTATATGCCAAAAAGGGTGGGTGTAAGACCTTCACTTGTTGATGGAAGTGAGTGCACTACCTACTAGTGGGCACAAAGGGTTGTTGTAGAAGTTTGTAAAGCCAAATGTTTCCTTCCTGATCAATGGATGGAGTGGTGAACCATTCCATGTTTCTTTCATATGAGTTGGGATGCCTTGGGTGCATGAGTCAGGCATGTGTACCCAAGGGGTTGAGCATCCCTTAGTCGGTGGATGTACCTTCAGGCACACTTAGGCACTCTTGGGTCCACTTGTCGAACACACTTGGGCACACTTTCCAAGTGCACTAGGTGTAGTTGGGTGTACTTGTTGGACATGGATGACCGATGACCAAGGCATTGAAGGATGCAAAGTTGATGGATGGAACTTATTTCCACCTTAGATTTCAAGGGAATTGTAAGTGCAAGGAAAGTCTCATATAAAAAGGAGGATGCCTCAAAGGTGCTAAGGCATTAAAAAATTATTGATCGTTCACACAAGTGTAAATGAGATTTGTGATAGTGCTAAGTTCTAGGGTTGGCACAATAGGGAAAAATATGCTAGTTGAGTGAAAATAAGAAGAATATAGGACCTATAAGAGGCAAGCCTGCGGTTGCTTCAAGGGTAGTATTGAAAATTCTTGTAGGTAATTGTGCCTTTTGTGCTTGTAGTCTATAAATTAGCCACATGCAATTGGTTGCACTCCTCTATTGTACATTGTAACATTCTTCATATAAATAAAGTTATGGCATCCACCTTGGGTGCCGCCTATACTTGTGTATTGTGGTTCCTTTACTTGGATGAATGCTATGTTTTTTGCTTTTCTTTATGTTGGAAAAGTATAAGTATTGCTTGGATGTTTTAAGGCCACAGTTGGATGTGTGACTATTGTTGGATGAAATTGGTTATGTTGGAATTAGTTGTGCATCTAACATATTGTAGCTTAAGGAAAAGTTATGGGCATACCTTAAGTGAGGAGGTGTAGTTTGGTTGTAGTAACTACATGTTAGCCAAGCCCATGTGGTTGAGGTGAGGTAGTGTCACACAATTGGAGATAATGATTTTATTTTTTGGGTAAGACTCTTACATTTGTGATAGGTAGTATCATAGCTCAACTTCTCTAAGAAATTGGTTTTAGAACTTTGTTGGACACCCTTCACCATGTTTCAAAAAGAAACATTAGGTTGGGTGGGTGTTCTAACCAGTTTGAGGTAACTTTATGATCATTTATTAGTGATGAAGTTGCATTGGAGGCTTGGGTTCTCATCAAGGAAAGATATAGCAACACAGGTGTTAGAGTGTCCCCTCTTTCAACAATTGTCTGGAATAGTGCTAGCAGTAATTGGAGATAGATGAAGGTAGGTGATGATACCAAGTTGTTTTTATAGGTTGTAGTTGGTCTAGAAGCATCCTGGCTGGGTGTCCCACCATGCCTTAGAGTGCATTTTAGTTAGGTCAAGATTCACACAACAATCATAGAGGATAGACTTTGGAGTGTCTTGGGTTCAAGTGCAATTGGGCCTATGTGTTCCCCCATAAACCTTTTGAATGGAATTGTATGGTACCCATTGGAAAGCTACTTCCAGTAGAGATAAAACTTAAAACTCTTGTTTCTTCTTGTTATAGTTCATTTCCTTTAACGAGTTGGGCATAACAATATTTTGTGGCAGAGGGAGGGAGAATCTCTTCTTGGAGGAGTCATTGCAGTGGATAGGTGTCTTGGTTGGAAACCAAGGAAAAAATATCAATCAAATCTGTTACAAAATGACACCAACTGTGGATTCTCCAACAAATAACTTTGAAACTCCTCACCACAGAAATCTGAAAACAATAATTGGTGGATTATGTTACCTCACACAATTTATTGAAGAAGGAGTTGGGAAGAGAACTCAAACTTGTAGTTGGACCAAGTAGTGCTATAGTTAAGGCAGTCGATTCTAAGGCTAAGGAAAAAAATGGGGTTACATTCGTAGTTCAAATACAGTTAGACGAGTGGAAGGGACATGCAGATTCTACAGTGTTGTAAAACGATGACTTTGAATTCATTTTTGGGAAACAATTCCTAATGAGAATGTAGTCAATTCTCATGCCATTTGTAGACAAGTTGGTTATGCTTGGTGGAAAAAATACTTTTGTTTTATGCACACAAAAACAAGGAAGTTGGATGGAAAGGTGAAAATTATATTTACACTAAGCATGTAGAGGAAGGCTAGGGGCCCATAATCTAAATTTTTTGCAACAATTATTCAAGAAGTGGATGATGGGTGGAGTGGGTATGTATATTTCACTAACACTTTCCAATGTGTTGGGCATGTTTGCAGATCAAATACTTGATTCTTTTCCTAAATTTATCTCACCTAGGTATATTGTTAACCATCATATTGGATTTGAACCAGGGTTGTATCCTTCTAAAGTTCCTCATTGACTTTCTAGATATGAGTTGGAAGAGTTGAGGTGACAATTGACTGAGCTCATCAATGCTAGCTTCACTATAACTTATAGGTCCCCGTATGGTTTACCAATCTTCTTGCAAAACAAGGACACATTAGAATTGAGGATGTGCTTAGACTATCATACATTAAACAAGAAGACCATCAAGAATGGGTACCCCTTACTTTGAAAAAAGATTGTTTTGACAAGTTGGCTAAGGCCAAGGTCTTCTCAAAGCTAGACTTGAGGTAGGGATACTATCAAGTAAGGATTGCAGACAAATATGAGCCGAAGACAACCTATCTGATAAGGTATAGAAATTTTGAATTCCTTGTTATACCTTTTGGTTGTGCAACACTCCAACTACCTTTTGCATATTAATGAACAATGTGTTTAGAGTGCTCTTGGACAATTAAGTGGTTGTCTATCTAGATGATATTGTGGTGTTCAATGAGACTTGGAAGTCCATAAGAAACATTTGGTAGAAGTATTTGAGGCAATGAAGCATAATCAATTGTGCTTGAAGAAGTCCAAGTGTGTCTTTTGGCATATTGTAATTCCATTATTTGGCCATTGGATTGGACAAGGATGTGTATGTATGAATCCTGCAAAGATAAGGGGAATTGAGGATTGGGAGCAACCAAAAATAGTTCACGAGGTAAGAAGTTTCCTTGGTTTATTTAACTACTACCACATATTTGTTGAAGGTTACTCTAAGATTTCGACACCACTTATTGATTTGTTGAAGAAGCATAGATCATGGAATTGGATGGAGAAGTGCCATGCAACATTTTGTAAACCGAAGAACAGACTTGTGTCAACACCTATGTTGAAGTTTCCAAGATTTGAATATTCATTTAAAGTGCAGATAAACACTTTTGATTTTTTCCATTGAATGATTTTTTCCATAGGAAGGTAATTGAGTTTCCTATGAAAGAAGAAAGCTACGAGATTGTGAATGGAGGTACCCAATCCATGAGAAAAATATGACCACAATTATCCATTGCCTAGAATCATGGAGGCACTACTTTTTAGGAAAACAATTCATTGTGGAGTCGGACAATGTGGCAACAAGTTAATTTTCCACCCAACCAAAGTTGACACCTAAGTAGGCATGGT
>JASDQU010261665.1:13477-26612 GCA_032191745.1 Picea mariana
TGGATTTTACATCAGATGGATGTAAAGACAACTTTTCTCAATGGAGTAATTGACAAAGAAGTATACATAGAGAAACCTAAAGGTTTTGAGGTACACCCAAGATATACTCATGTATGCAGATTAAAGAAGGACTTATATGGAATCAAACAAGTTCCAAGAGCTAGGTATGCATGAATTGAAAATTACTTGAAGATACTTGGGTTTTCCAAGAGCTATGTTGATCCAAACATTTATTACAAGGTTGTTAATGATGCACCTGTGATCCTACTACTATATGTTGATGATTTGTTTATGATGGGCGTAGAGGCTCTCATTATTCAGTGTAAGAAGGAGTTAGCCTCTTAATTTGATATGAAGGATAATTGTCTCATGCATTATTATTTGGGACTAGAAGTATGGCAGAAGTGTAGTGAAATATTCCTAGCGAAAGGGAAGTATGTTGTAAAGATACTGCATAAGTTTGGGATGATGGATTGCAAATCCATGGAAACTCCCATGGTGAAAGATACAAGGAAGTTGAGAGACTCTGATTCTGATCTAGTAGACTCATCCTTGTACCAGTAGTTTATTGGATCATTGCTATATTTGGTTAATACTCGACCACTTTTTTTTTTTGTTATGAACACATTGAGCCAGTTCCAGGTGGAACCTAGACATGAGCATTGGATAACTACAAAGAATATTTTGAGATATCTTAGTGGGATGCTAAACTATGGTTTGAGATATGCCTCAAATAATGATGTACAACTGCATGGATTTACTGATTCAGATTGGACAGGGAGTGCATATGACATAAAGACTACTTCTGGTATATGTTTCAGTTTGGGAACTATTGTGATATCATGGGATAGCAGGAAAAAAAAGTCTATTGCACTCAGCACTGCAAAAGCAGATTATATTGTAGCTATTGATGCTTTTACAGAAGAAGTATCATTTCGTAAGTTGGTTTCTGGAATATTTGATCAAGTGTTGGATGCAACTATGATATATTGTGATACTCATAGTTGTGTGAATCTTTCAGAAATCCTCGTGTTCCATGATAGCTCGAAGCACATTGAGATCAAGTGCTACTTTATCCATGATAAATTCCATAAGGGAGAAGTGATTCTCTAGTACATCTCCACCGATGAGAAGACAACTGATATTTTTATGAAGTCTTTGTCGAAGATAAAGTTTACATGCTTGAGGGAGAAGTTGGGACTCATGGATATTTATCCCTTGGTTGAAAGGGAGGAGATGACTTCCTCGGTTGGGAGGGAGTGTTGATATGACATCATGGATATTCATTGTCTTGGCATATAGACATTCTCCCTATGGAGGATGGTCTAGGTTGACAGATTGTTGGTATGTATCATGCTAGTACAACTTAGATATGATGTTTTAGAATTATGCTAGTACAAATTAGATATGATACAGATGTCTTGAGACGCATCGTGCTAGTATAGCTTAGATATGATGCATTGGCATCATGCTAGTACAACTTAGAGATGATTCTTATACCTGAGTCGCATCATGCTAGATATGATCATGCTAGTACAACTTAGATATGATACAGAGGATCATGCTAATATATCTTAGATATGATCATATATCTTAGAGACTATGCATATGAATTGCATCATGCTAGATATGATCATGATAGTACACCTTAGATATGATGTAGAGAATCATGCTAGTATATATTAGATATGATCATACAACTTAGAGATGATGCAGAGGCATTGATCTACATCATGCAAGTACAAATTAGATATGAGGCATTCGCATCATGCGAGTATGTCTTAGAGATGATGCATTCACATCATGCTAGTATGACTTAGAGATGATGTAGATGGTAATCCACATCATGCCCATACAACTTAGATATGATGCATTCACATCATGTTAGTACAGATTAGAGATTATGAAGTGGAGAGATTCAACATCTATTAGGACAAATATTCTTCTAGGATGTATGTTTAGATTAGAAGAATGTTCTGTGTATCACTCTATTGAGTGAGTGATTTATGAGAGACACTCTATTGAGTGCATTGAGTTCAAAACATGACTTATTTAGCATCATGACTGATTACTCATATGGAGTATGGCCTCGCGAGATGATGCATTTGATGATATATTTTTTATGCCAAGATGTTATCATATGATACTGGTAGTGGTGATGTTGTTCATGATTTGATCTACGTAATCATGAGATATCTTGTATGGATATGAAAATGCTACTTGTTAATACCTCACTAGATAGGAGGGAGTGTTGATATTATGGTAGTTTTGGGAGGTATCAATATCCATGTGTAACCTCTGACTAGATTAGAATATTCCGGAAAGCTAGAGAAACCCTAAACATATGTGTAAGAACCCTAGAAGATAAGTTGACTCTGTAAAAGAATTAATAATAAATTATTAGCCTCTATAAAGATAATTTTTCCTAGACAGTTGACAAGGAGCACTATAAATAGAGGACGCTTGAGCTCATTTGGACACACACTCTCTCACACTCAACATAAGTGGTGTGCAATTCTAGAGGAGGAGTGAAACTACAATGACTATACCTTGGATATGTTCTTTGTTTATGGTTTTTGGACTTTCTTCTTGGTGCTCTACCTTTAGAGAAAGGTGTGTTATCTCTTGGTTATCTGTTGGGTCTTGTACTGCTTCTAGAATTATTCTATTTGTCAAGGTTATGATGATTAGGGGTGGTTGTGTTCCTATGGTTGGGTGAGAATATTGTGATATTGTCTATGGTTAAACGAGCACATCTTAACATGGTCTAGTCATCTAGTGTTATCTTGATTTATTATGGTAACCACTTTTCCAAATCCACTTCTACAAAAACTTGGGCACATGCAAACATTGGGGACTTTAGTTCTGATTTATCTATGTATTTTCCCAGTGCATTTCTAGTGGTTTTAAGAACATCATCTCCCCAAAAGTGGAGAGGGAGAAGTGGGAGGCAACCCCACATTTGCAAAATAGTGGGTATGTCATACTCCATATAGAAATACGAAGTCCATCGATTCAAATACAAACCCCTTGATCCCAAAAACTAAGACTCACTTTGAAAAATAAGATCACTGTCCTCTTTGTACTAAAAAAAGAAGGTATAAAAATATGTACCACAAAAAAATGATTCAAACACCCTTTGATGAGAGATTTCCATTTCTTCATAATAGACATTTCCACTTGTTGGGGTGAAGGCCAAATACTAGTGAATTTCCCTACGAGTCATTTGCTGGCATAAGCTAGCGCTTTCTTTCAGTGGTTATTCACGAAATGTCAATCTCAGGAAGTTGATATAGGTTCTTTACAAATTGCATGAGTGCGGGGGAGGGGTGCTTCTCTAGTGAACCCATAAGCTTCTTAAATTTCTTCGCATATATGTTGAAGTCCATATGGGAATCAAGATCATTTTCAGCCATTTATGTGGAGGGGGGAAACTGCGACAAGCAAAGAAAATTGTAGGTTGGTGAGATAGGGAAACCGTAGAGATAGGACCTTATAATTATAGTACTTATGTACATTAAGCATACCATAAATAATATGAAATATAACATCCTTCCTAGAATTTTCTTGGAATTATTGTAAATGTTAGAAATCATAAGGTATATGATCTATGGTCAATTCTCCAACAAACACTAATCAAGTAATAGAAATAAGTTGAAATATAAAATCACCTTAAAGATGAAAACGGCAGACTTCAAAAGAGTGCAAAAAATAAGTAGAGAAAAAATGTATAGGTGCATGATCATGGATATTCCATAAGACATTTTTTTACAAAAAATATTGAAATATTCTAAAATATTTTATTATTCAATTTATTTCCTTAGATCCCATATTTATTTTTACTATCTTAATTTCTCAAATTTATGGAAATAAATGAATTCTAAAAATGAAAGAACAAGCGAATGAACACACCAGCAAACGAACATAATATGTGACCAAGGAAACCCAATATGGATAAAACCCAACCAGAAGTTGAGGCATATTCTCTACTCTCTTTTCTTTAGTTATGAAAATGAAAATACAAAGAAAGGAGAACTCACTATAGAGTTTACTTTTGCACTGTGGTCTGAATGGATACTACATAATCGTCTACTTCCTTCATTGTTCTATCAAATACCAATCCCATATTCTCTCCTAAACTATGGAATAAGTACAATCCTAGAACCCCAATATTTAACATGGCCTAATAGTCATCTAGGGTTATGGTTTTTCCATCCTAAACCCCTATATTAGTGTTAAGGTTCTAAACCTTCTATATATTTCTTGAAAGTGAGAATGCTACTTGTCCCACATGTGTGAGTAATGAAGGATAACATGACATCCACTTGGTATCATGGTGGTCAACAAGGTAGGTCAATTTGAAATAGCTATAAATTTCACATACAAACTTTGAATGAGGTGATTTTTATATCATTAGAAATATATCAATGTGTAAAAATATTCCAAGGAAATGAGAGCTATGCTTGCAAAGTTTTGACCCAAAAAAGTGTTGTTTGATTCCTCAAAATGGCTTTAGAAGGTTTCAGACCCCAATTCTCCCAATTAAGAAATGCCACTAAAATGGCTTGCAATACAATCCCTCCAATTTTTCCGCCCAAAATGTAACAATATAGATGATAAATTATATAATGATCAATTCAAGATCATTTAAAAATTGAAGAAACTATTGAGCTGGATTATAGGTAATTCAAATTTTGTACTTTTAAATAAAAATGGTATGAAGTGTTTGAGAGGATACAAGGACATGATTCTCATAGAAAATTGTTTTCCATAGATTCCTCAAAGTAATTGCCAAATAAAAAGGAGCCTTATGTTTTACCAATTCATTGTGAGAAAGTATTTCTTTGACTCATACTAAAATATAAATATAAGTAGTGGTGGTCATCTATAATCTATTAATTCATAGTTTATTATGCATATATATTTGTTGATTAATCAATAACAATTTGATAAAAAAAGGTCTAATTTATCTATGTGGTTCATGCACATGTATTTTTCTATGAAGTTATTTTGGATCCAAAATCGATATTTCTCATACATTATGATCCAATATTAAGCCATGCATTTGATGATATGCCAATGAATATGGAGAAAAACAATGATGGCCAATCAAATATGGATGAGGGATTACATAACAAAGAATAAATGGACATTGAAGATGACATTTATGGTGATTATGGATTTGATAATAATATAATATATAAAACAAATCTTTATGATGGTGAAGTTTAGAAAAAAGAACATGAAGTTCATAATGATGACAATAGTCCTTTAGTAGTATGGGGATGTAGGGCTAGAGGTGGGTATTCATGTGATGATCAATTATGGGATACCATTTTTCATGAAAATGTTGATATTATACATGATCTATAGGACAACAATATTGACGATAACAATAAACAATATCCAGAGTTAGATGATATTATAGAAGGTGGCATTATGGATTATATACAAAATGTTTGTAAAAATAGATCTAGTAACAATATGTTGGAATACGAACAATAAAATTATTTTTATGTTGAATATGATGACGATGAATATAAACATGATTACAATAACACTTTAGCAACATAGTATAACAAGAATAATATTAATTTCTTGCAAGAAAATATGAACATTTACAAGGATGCATTGGATGACATGGATACACATAATACTGTAAATGCATACTTCTAAAATTATAGGATTTGTACTTCATATTTAAATCATGATGATTTTATTCCTTAAACTTTTAAATGCTTCATTATTTTTTGGAATATATTAACCATTTAATTACTATGATTGTAATTTGTAATATAAATTTATTAATCATAAATTATTTGCTAGCTTGTCTATGACCCATGGGACTAGAATGTGGCTTGAGAAACCACAACTCAGGGGCATCTAAGCCATCAAAATCACCCAAGGATTGGTCCCAGCCTGAGCCACACCAACCATTAACATGTATGGATTTTTTGTCCCTGCAGGTTTCGAACCAATGACTTTAACATCACGGAGTGCCTTAACAGCACACTCTGTCAGCAACTTTCCTACTTCTCGTGGAATTATTAATCATAATTTAAAATTAAGTGTTTACTTACATAATATTATCCTACATGTGGCATGATAATTTTCGTATGTGGCATTGTCTGATTTATGTCTTTGTAATTTTTACATAGTGCAATCTGCTTAAAGTACCACGCACCTAATGTTCTTGACAATCACACACATAATAAATACACCTAAGATAAGAGATGAACCTAACCTATATTGCACCTAATAATACATCTATGCTATGTGATTAAACCTAACATGTAAACCACATAGATTATAGCCCATGAATTAGTGTTTTTAGGATTTAGTATATTAGGGAATATGTGTTATTATGTTTTTTGGGTCATAGCATGTAAGGGGGTGTAATTTTATGTGTCAAGGGGTTAGAGAATTAAGGGGTACACGTTTTTTTGTTAGGTAGTTATCCAAATTATTTTCTACATGAAATGAGAGTGGAGATATAATAGATAAATATACAGAGATATCTTGGATATCCAATAATATAAAAAAAATGTATCAAAGATGAAACTATAAACATAGAGGTACAATAATACACAATTTCTATTAATGATCGAAAATGTAAAAAGAATGTACAATTACAAAGTGAAAGACTCGCTAGAATGGTGGCAGCTTATCTCTGAGAAGAGATGTGATGGATACTCGCGTTCACAATGAGGTCATTTAAAATTAGGCTCTAAAGGAATTTTTAACATAAAGAAAATCCAAAACCCTAACCCCGGAAGATGAAAAGCCAACAGCTTTGTGGACCCTGTTTTGGGTAGTTTGGTATATCAACTTCCCGGGGGCGTAACTTTGGAATACGATATTCATTTGGGGTGAACGATAGCTCGTTGGAAAGGTATATCCGAGAAATAAAAATGATACTATTACACTCTAACTATGTCTACACTTTGACTGTGGTGAGCCATAAAAATGTTGTTTAGGGCCTCAAAATGGCCCCGAAAGTTTGGGACTCGAAAACTACAAACAAAACTGCCAAACTAAAACTACCAAAATGAGCCAGTTGGAATAGGTGGGTGGCCATCGAGATCCACCTGGATCAATCCTCCCTCCTTAGGAAGTAATGGTATCCATTGCATTGATTTCCCTGGGGAGAGGGGAAAGAAATTGTTGTCACTGAATCTTGGTGCACTACTTGCCTTGCTGGAGACGTCCTGCTACTTGGTTTGTGGAAGGTTGTCACGAACCTGCTTTTGGCGGGGTTGAATCTATTCAAACAGTCAGGCTACATGAGATGTTTTTGTGCAAAAGGAATCTTTTCACTTTGCTACAGTCTTGTCGACCCACTTTTATTGGATAGAAGGTTCTTGGGATGAGGCTGTAGAGGTTGGAGTATCCTTATATTTATATTTTAGTATGATTCAAAGAAATACCAGGGTTACATCCACAAAAAAATACCAAGTGGGCTCAACCCCATATATTCCAGACTCCTCTGTGGAGATTTTCTCCTAGGTAAGTTTCCCACCAATGTTTGACATGGCGGAGATCCCTAAGGAGTGAGAAGGTGATATTTTCCCTACCAGAGAAATTTTTAACACAGAAATAACCTTATAGCAGATTTAACCATTTTTCTAGGGAATCTGCATCTATCTGTCCTTCAAATATGGGAATATCAAAATTAACTTGTACCTTGAAATGCATGGTGCCTCCAAAGTGTCTTCTTGATAAAGAAGCACATGTTTTTATCGACATGCATTGAAGGATGTGGGAAAAATTCTCCATCATTTCGTCCCTCTATCGTGTGATAGCTTTCTCAAGCAACAGATTAATAAAATCGTTTTCTCTATCATTTTTATTTTCTTCCACCATGGAGGGTTTCTTGGGCGTGCGAGAGAAATTTTCCTCAAGAGATAAAAGCTCGAGACCCAACTTTCTATACTCAAACCTCGTCGGGGACATGCACCGAAAAAGGATCAAGAGCAACCTGCTATGATACCACTGGTCCATATTATTTTTGGCACGAAATGAGAGAGGAGATATAATAAATAAATATACATATATATCTCAGATATCCAATAATATAATTGAAATGTATGAGAAATGCAACCATAAAAATAGAGGTACATTAGTACACAATTTCTATTAATGAGCGAAATTGTACCTAGAATGTAAAATTATAGAGTGAAAGACTCGCCACAATGGTGGCATCTTATCTCTGAGAATAGATGTGACAACTACTCACATTCGAAATGAGGTCATTTACAATGAGGCTCTAAAGGACCTTTTAACATAAAGAAAATCCAAAACCCTAACCCTCGAAGATGAAAATCCAACATTTTTGTGGATCCCGTTTTGGGTAGTTTGGTGTATCAATTTCCCGGGGGCGTAGCTTTGGCATACAATTTGTGTTAGGGGTGCACGATAGCTCATTGGAAATGTCAATCTGAGGACTACACATGTTTCCATCAAAATTGACTATGTCTACAGTCTGACTATGGAGAGCCCTAAAAATGTTGTTTAGGGCCTCAAGACGGCCCCATAAGTTTGGGACTTGAAAACTAGGAACAAAACTACCAAACTGAAACTGCCAAAATGAGCTAGTTGGAATAGGTGGGTGGCCACCGATATCCACCTGGATCAGGTAGTTAGTGTGTTGTGAGATACAAGTTAGTAGTGTATTGGTATCCATTATTGTGTTAGGATGTATATTAATTTAATGTGTTTCAAGGTACAAATGTTTTAAAGGGTATAGGATAGTGTGTTAGTAAGTATTAATTAAGGTGTTAGGGAATATGTAGTGTGTTACAAGTATAATATGTTAATGGTGGGTATGCATTAGAATATGAAAGGGTGTGTGTTAATTTGTTAGAAGGATAGTGTGTTAGGGTGTATGTCTTAGTGGTTGTGTGTTAGTGGGTATGGTCCATTAGTTTTCTAAGGGGTTAGAGTATAGTGTCTTCACTTCGTGAACCTGTGACATAACCCATGAATTTATGGGATATTAAAGTATACCCTTAATTTCAGTAGATATTAAAAAATACCTCCCAAAATCCTTTTGTTGGACCCTCCTCCCAATACATGTTTCCAATTAAAAAATACCTTGTTTTTATTAGATACCCCTATTTTGTACCCCCCCAATACCAATAAACTCCCTTGTACCTCACATTCCCCTCCACCCCCGCAATACCTACATTATATTGAATTCTTTTTCACAATTAAAAAACCCCCTTTATGAATGAATGTGAGAAGATATTAGTCCACAATGTGAATGCCCCATGGGTGAGAGTTACTATATTAAGGGTATATGGGTTAGCGTTTTAAGGGTTTAGTGTATTAGGGGGTATTATTTGTTAGTGTGTTTGGGTTTGTATCATGTTAGGGGTGCCATTCAATTTTATAGGAGATTATTCTATTAAGGGGTACAATTTTTTAGGTAGTTAGTGTGTTGCATAGTGAAAATTATTGTTTTACATATTTTTGTTGATGTGTTATGATGTAGATGCAGTTAATGTGTTTCAAGGTACAAATAATGTTATTATATGGTAAAAGTTATTGTGTTATGGGGTATGTTAGTGGTCATAATGTGATTAGGGTAGTAATTTTTTAAGTTACACTATATATTAGTTGGAGTAATAATTTGTTAATCATTATGGAAAGGCAGATTTAGAAGTGGCGGGGAAATGAGGTGGAGTGGAGTGAGCTCAATAAACATGCTTATTAAAAAAATATGAGCATCCATGTTGGATTCAATTAAATCATCATGCTCACTTACTCCAAGCCAAAAAATTCAACTATTCAACATCTACAAACAATATCTTGAACATTATTAAAATATTCATTGGTGGGTAAAGGATATCATCTCAAAAAAGTAAGGTTGTGACTAATATCATGGTTGACCTTAGTGTTGACCATAAAAATGGTGTTAAATAAAACACAAAAAATTATGTTATAGTCATTGCCAATGTTGTCATTATTAGAGATGACTTTAGAGATGAGTCGATGACTTCCAAAACATGGCACTATATATGGAGAAAAAAGAAGTGCATAAGTGGTTGGAAATTATGATGCTATTAACGACAACATTAGTGAAAACTACAAAAACATGGTGCTAAAATTGGCTCTAAAATCGACACTAAATTCAATAGAATCAGTGTATAATTTAGCATCAACATCAAAATATGGTGCTTAATACATCACATGTGACACTTACCCATAAAATTGCACTAATTTTTCATAAAAAAAATTGAAAAAAAAACCAGAAAATGTATATGAAAGAAAAAGAAGAAGTTAAAATGCAATGTAACCATAAATTTTTATTGTAATGTGTGTATCTCTCAACCAATCCTCATGAAAACCTCAACATCCCCAAAGAAATGTGAGCTCTATGCCCCATGAAAGAATTCATATTGAATAAGCATGTTATCTCTACCCCTCCTAAATATACCCTGAAAGAATTCATATTAAATAAGCATGTTATCTCTACCCCTCCTAAATATACCTTGTGTTATCTCCCTTTTGATGTCCCCACCTATATCATGACTTACTTGAAAGTTATAACCCATGTTCATATAGAAACACATTTTTACATGGCACTATCCCAATAGTTATAAAGTAACCATAATGTATGCACAATATAAATTAAATCCAAACAACAAGGCTCCAAACCTTTCCTCGGGTCCTCATATTTGAATCTCTCTTAGAATCCAAAAAGGGAATGCATGATATGCTTGTCACACTATGCCCCTACTTAGTACCATTGTATTCATTTAATATTCGTTTGCATGTACCAATGCTAGTATAGTGTCAATACAAAATAAAATCATAATTCACAAATAAATTTAACATACCATAAAGCAACATATCTCATTCACATCCATAATGTGTTCATAAACCAAAACATGTTTATAATTTCTCCCTACACCATAAGTAAGATCCATTGAACAACACTATCCATGGAAACCATGTACACTATGGTCCATGTACAAATCACATATACATTATAAATAGCATATCATTTGCATATATTCACCATAATATCCCAGGATAGATCATATAAGATAGATGTCTACATGATAAAACTAAAGATAAAACTAAAAATATGCGACATCACTCAATAATAGTAAAACTAAGTAAAACAATTTCAGTTAATAAACACATAAAGGTAATGTCAAATCAGAGTGGGCATCATCTATATACATAGTCATTATGAGTCCATAAGTGGTGTCATACTTTCATAAAATGTTCCCATCGAATATCATGTTGGATCATCTAGATACTTAAAATATGCTCAATGTACACAATGTTGGGTCTAAGTGGGGGGCGCATTAAAGAGCTCACCCACAATTTATGGTATTTCCTAAAATCGGATCGGCATGAAAGTGTCCATTAACACAATTTTCTTATTATTATAGAATAATGTATGAAACCATGTTTTGGGGATTAACTACCCTTATCTCGTCTAATGTATTCATGATGTAGGAATATTTTCTCTTACTCTTCATCCTTTTGGAGTGTTTACAATTTTGAAATGGCCTTTCACATCATATGAAGGAATAGATGAGATGTGAAGAGAGGAAATACACGTATCTAACTTGAGCTTCGATCAACAAATATGTCACGATAGATGGAACATTAAGTAAATATGACTAAGGATGTACAATGAGTACATACTATTGGGTGGTTTTGGTGATTAACTTGCAAGTGGTAGTTACAATATGGTTAGGATGGTGTACTAGCACATAGGTTAGGAGGATCAAGGATGTATTTCCCAGTAAAGGAAAACAACAAATGAGGTGTTGAATAGAAGACTTTAGGTGAGGATATTACAGATTGGTAATGTGATGGATTGTGTGCATTATCCATTGTAAGCTAACAATGTTGATATGTGCATTGAATGTGTATGAATGTTGGACAAACCAGGGGAATAATATTCATGGGATATCATGTGTTGTCTTAGATGGATGACAACATGATATCACATTGGGAAATTAGTTTTTCAAGTATTCCTAGCTTGGTGGAGTTCATAGAAGGTTTCTTATAGTTGAGTGGAAATGATCAAGCATTACCTATGGTCAAATAATAACTTTGAAATTATACACAATTCAAGGTGCCCATCTTAGGTTAGTTCAATACATGTCATTTAGGCATAGTTCTGGTGATACAGTTAGTTGGTTTTCATTTCCAACTATAAAGATCATGTCAATGTTGAATGGAAACTAGACTTGTTAAGTCGTATGGGGCACTGAAACAGAACATAATGTCTTGTCCTATGATATGAACCCTTTACTTGACCAAGAGGAGTGACTATAGAAATTTCAACTACCTCCCCAACCTACTTCAAATATTTTAATAAATTTCATATAAGAGAACCTACTTCAAATATTTTAATGAATTTCATATAAGAGACTTCTAGGAAGTAAATTACATAATCTATGAGAAAATTAGTGAAAATTTAAGTTTCAAAGAAACATATTCAAAATTTCTGCTTTCAGGTGTAAATTATTATGTAGGAGCATCCTTGAAGCATTGTATCAAATCTTCACACTATTTATGGATTTTATTAAAGGATATTCCGTCACCTTTTATTCCCCACCATTGTGTTTCATCCCAAGGATAATCACTACCCTATTTCTTAATTTGGAATAGGAAATAATGCATTAATTGTTCTTTGTCCTTAAAGAATTATGACCCTTACAAGGAATGATGTCGAATGCTATATCATTTTCACAAGATGATACTATCGTCCTATCCAATGTTATACTTCAAATGCTCAATGTTCTTTATTTTACACCTTGACCAATCTCAATTTGAAATGCAAGTGCTGGAGAGATGAGATTCTCCTTCAAAACTTATCACCTTGCTTTTTCTTTAAGAATGTGTTCCTTTATTTTCAATATATATGTATGTGTGTGTCTATGTGTGTGAAATTCTAAAAGAATCATTCTACATTAATGTGTTTCCTCAAATTGAAAAAACATTAATCGAAAAAACATTATTTACTTATATAAGTTGTGCATTAATACATATATATTATACATTGTATTTTAAATAACTCTAATTCTTCATTCTTTCATTTTAACAAGAACAATATAATTATATTGTCATTAATATATATATATATATATATATATATATATATATA
>JASDQU010261668.1:4303-15597 GCA_032191745.1 Picea mariana
AGTACTTCTGTGACAGACTTGGTGTGGCAGAGAATGCCTCCCTCACTGAAAGGGAGTGTTAATGTTTGTAGCTTCCTGAAGCATTCTCCAGATCATACTCCTTTGTGACTGAAGTGAATTGATCTGTGATGACACTTATCTGAGAAGGGATAAGTGGGTTTGGGCTTATAGCCCAATGTCCCATGTGGAGAGCACATGAGGACATGTCAAGGGAATTGACCCTTGACGTCACAGACTATGGGAGACCCTAGTGTTTCTAGAGGGTGTAGCCTCTAGAAGTCCACATGGGAGTGCCATGTGTGTCAAACATTCTCTGGATCGTACTCCTCTATTAATTGAGTTGAGTTGATCTGTGAGGACACTTATTCAAGAAGGGATAAGTGCATTTGGGCTTATAACCCAACATCCCATGTGGAGAGCACATGAGGACATGTCAAGGGAGTTGTCCCTTGACATCACACATTATGGGAGTTGACCATAGTGGTTACAGAGGGTGTAGCCTCTAGAAGTCCACATGGAAGTGACATGTGTGGCAAACCTTTTGTTACTATGGTGGTTGTGTACTACTGACAAATACTGTGTGTCTTTGGACAGTAGTTGTGTACTACTATGGAAAGATACTTCCCTAGCTAAAAGGGAGTGTTGATGTTTCAACATCGGGCATAACTTCTCCTAGATTGGGATGCAGACCAAGGGAGATAGGATTCATTTATCATAAAGGTGCACTTGTGATAAATGGGCCCAGACATAGTCCTTCCTTGATCATGACAATGAATAATATGGACTTGAGGTGCTTGAGATGTTTTCCAAGTGTCAGTTAGCATCATGCTAACATTCACTCATGAGGGTGTACCTATGGTGAACAACCTTGGTTGAGAATGTCTCCCTCGTAGAGAGGGAGTGTTGATGTTTGGACAACATCGGGAATACATTCTTCCATATATATATATATATATGACATAATATTTATAATACAACGTATAAATATACTTAGTAAATAAATAGTTACTTATTATCCAAGTGACACATCCTTTCATGGATGGTCACCATATGTTCTATATATATGAAACTCTCATCATTGTAATAACATAAATTTAATATAAGCATTTTCTATTGTACTTGTGTCTCTATGCATGGTTATTCTTCTTGTGATCTTAGTTATTACTGCTGCTATTGTTCATGGTTTATGCTTCAGTTCAAGTAAATTTATAAAGTAACTGAATGTAATTAAACAACATTAAAATCCAACACCTATTGATTCAATCTAATGGAGGAAGTAGTTATAGAATTTTTCATCTTCTCTCCTATTTATTGTAATTTTGTAAAGAAGAACTAGATTGTAAATTTTGCAGAGAAGGCTATGTGCACTATTGTAAAAGTCTTAATCTTTTAAGTTTTGAGGTCCTGGAAGTGGCAACGGTTCTATGAATTTTTTCTTTTTTTAGTAGTTTTATTCAACACTAATGAAATATTTATTTTGAAAACCACTCCTCTCTTTTCTCAGCTTTATTTATGAATTAAAGCTTTATGTTCTCACTTTCTGCATTGTTGTTACAATTTTGAAAAAATCCTATTATTCATTCTTGAATGAATTTGATCATAGATAATCTTGAATTGAACATGATAATGTATATTAATTCTTGTTGAGTAACTATTTTCTCTACTTGTTATTTATATGCATATGCTAGACTAGTGTTTTGGCTATAAGAACTATTTATGAAATCTGACAGTTGATCCATATTCCATGTTTAATAAATGTTATTGAATATGAGAATGTCAATTGGTATTTTCTTGGTAACTATTTACTAATTTAAAACTAAGATACATCTATGTTAACAAATGTCAAGTTATTTGAACTATTTCGGTCACCCGATAACTGATTTCTATGTCATATTCATCTTCAAATTTCTTCTTGCTTCTCACTAGAATATTGTGAACTGTTTCTAGATTCTAGTAAGGATAGTGTAGCTTTAGAACAATGATTAGATTAGCTATTTCTTTTTTTGCACATTGACTTAGAAGAGCTTCAAAGAAAGTCTCCTTTCGAGGAGAAAAATTGCTTACTAGAAACAAGGCACACATACCAGTGAAAATCACCACCCCAAATGAGTATAGGCATATTTGGGGCATTGATCAGGTGATTTATCCACGTTATTTGTCAGGAGTTTTTCCAGGCATCGACACATGTCAAAGTTAAGAGAGAAACACAGAATAGAAACAATGAATAGAAACTGATTTATAGGATAAACACACCACATTTGGGTTTCAATACCCATATAACTATTAAATAGATACAATGATACAATGAGGATCCAATGAATCTCTAATCAAATTGATGATAACACTAACTAAACAAAAGTTCAATTGTCACTAACTAGAGTTGACTCGGTGAGCTGACAAACAACATGACAACTAGATATTACATCTAACAAAACACAATTTTCAAATTTCTTACCCTCATATCTCTTCAATCTTTCACGAAGGACAAATTCTCATTTTCATGAACACAATTTGCAGAGAAATATGACTATGAACATTTTTCTGGATGGAGTATTTATAACAAAATGAAATCCAAGTCTTTGCAAAACATAAAGTTCTTGCTTGCGGTATACAAAACCCAATAGAATATTCATTAGATTTATTTAGTTACTGGATTATTGTTCTAATAGTCAGTGATTTAGTTAAAACTCTAGGTTCATCTAATTGATGTGTTGGTTATGTTGATGTTTCATGAAATGTTGCTAAAGAAAATTCTGTTATTCTGTCACTGATTTATTTCATGGGTTTGTCTGATTTATGGAGGATGACATGCATCTTATTGTTCCTTTGAGCCTTGATATGGGAGTGGAGGTATATCCAGATCTAGATAAGGAGGTATGACCAGTTCTTTAGGAAGCTTTCAAGGGTCCATAACTGAGAAGCTCAATAAATCTAATTTTCATAACACAATGAACTTATGAAGTGCAGAGGCTTGTAAGAAATTTTCTAAAAAATAAAAAAAATGGCAGTCGATCGTTCAAATTCTTCAGATTGGCCTCTCTGCATAATGTGATGTTGTAACCCTTGAGATGTTTTTGGCTAAGAAACCATGCCAGGGAATCCATAAAATTGATTGGTTTTGTTTAGCTTGGTTTGTCTTAAAACAAAGTGTTTTGTTGCTTTACTTTAGGTCCTTAATTACCAATCTTTAAAGATTAATGATCAAGTTTTAAGGGGAAAATCTCATATGTTTCAGACAATTAAATATTTTAATCAACGAGAGAAGAGGTCAGGAAAAAAAAATATGAGTGCAAAAAATGTATCCTTTGATAAATATTATTTTACTTTTAGAAAGAAGAAATGATAACAAAATATGTATCTGAACCAAAACACAATTGGAACTTAAAGTGTCTTCTCTTTAAAAGGGTTTAACAAAAATTAAGTGCAGGTCCTCCTAATACTCAAAATATGTCGAACAAATCTGTGACTTTAAATGATCCTTTTCATTGTTTGCAAAAGTAGTTGTTCTGCTAAATTATTACAATCATGACAAAAGATATATTCAAGAGGAATTTATAAATGTAGAGAAAACAACAACAATAAAAGTCACATGAACTGAGAAACATAAATTTGAATCAATCAAAACTTGTGAAATTTTATTAAAGATCCGATCTTTCCCAGCACCCCCCCAACAAAAAAACAAACAAACATTTTCATTGAGTCTTTCATAGACATTTACGCAAACTAGGTAGTAACTAAATATGGTTATCAGATCCTATTTCTTATCCTTTCGTATACAAAATATCTTTGACTTCCAAAAAATATGAAGATCAAAAGACAACTGTTGCCAGCTCTGATTTTGTTCAATTATCTTGTTGAGTCATTTTGTCAACAACTGGGTGAGAAGTTTCCATGTTTCACTTGATGGATATTGGAATAACCTCATTTGTCTTAATGCAATGTCTAGCTCGGTGTATTTCTCATATGTAGGAGGATTTGAAAATAGATTTTTAATTTTCCAGAGAAGGTATAAATCATCTATGGGAAGATCCACAATAGTATTCCCTCTTAAACTTTTAGCCATAGCTTGGAACTTTGTCTCATTTTCTTTGGCTATGAACAAACTATTTCTGTAACTTTTGAATGATAAGAAATTTCCTTCATCATTCCAAGCTGAAGGTAACCCCATCTTCACTACGTTTTCAAATTTATTTATGAAAGAGTCAATGTTTTTCTTCACCATTATGCATTTGTTCTGAGCTATCTGCAATGAATTTATTTTTGTAAAAATATTTTTAGCCTCCATAACCATTGTGGTTCTGTCTTTCACACCTTTGATTTTTAGTACTTCACTGGAATTGGAATTTAGGAAATTAATAACTTGGGTAGCAACTTGTGGTTGACTTCCTAATTCTTGGAATGATTTCTTTATAACTTCATTTGCTTCATCTGTTCATAGGATATCATCATCAATTATATTTAAATAATCCCATATCTTGCCAACTTCATTTATGATTTCATCCCAAATGGTGTGTGGCCCCTACCAGATATGATTTTCCTCACAATTTGTTCTTCAATTGTTGCATGTTTGTAAGCATCTTAGCTTTCATCTTTTGATATTCTGCAATGACTTTATCCTTGTCCTTGATTTCTTCACCCTGTGTAGCAATTATTTTCTTCAATTTTTCAATCTCATCTCCTTTCAGATTCAAGTCTACCAGTGATTTTGATAATCCATTTGTTATATATGTTGATGTTGTTTCTTGTGATGAAGAATATCCTCCTTTTAAATTTTCAATATGTTTTTCCTACAATTCCATTTGTTCTTCCATTTGCACCATTTTCTTCATCAGTTGATTCTTTTTTGCTTGGATCGCCTGAAACTATGGAGTTTGGACATGCTCACTTCCAAGGATTTTAAGCCTGCTTTTTAATGCCTAGATCTACGTATCTTTAGTTTTCACCAGGGCTTGCACAGATGCCACATCTTGTGGATTGGATCCTAAGTCCATCACCCATTGTTCTAATTTCTCCACTCTTATTTTCCTAGTTTTATTTGCCAACTTCTCATTTTTAAGTTGGTCTATAAGCTTCTCATTTATAACTTGCAGCTTCTTTATTCCCAACTTCATCATCATCGCATCTCTATTCAACATTTCTCCAGTATCTCTATGTAGATCCATTTTATCCAGTGGATGCACTGCATTGAGATCAATAGACACCTTGGTGACCTTCTTCTATTGTTTTGGCTCCATCAATGTTATACTCAATCTAGCTTTTTCATAATCAATAGCAGAGAGCATCCTTGGCTCCATCAATGTTATACCTTTTTCATAATCAATAGCAGAGAGCATCCTTGATTGATATCAGAATTGGAATAATGATTTTCTTAATCTTTGAGGCCATTTTTTTGATATCCATGAATTGATTAACATAATCAATCCGCTTTGATTGATTTGTAGTTGAAGAATCTTTTTCATTCTGACCCTCTGTACTCTTGGGATTCTCTGATAATGACACTTCCATAATCACAAAAGTTCCTTTGTCCACTGGTGCTACTCCTTCTTGCAATTCTTTCTCTTCCTCTTCATCAGGTACCTCTGTCTTCTGCCTTTTTTTTGACTTCTCTTCCATTGTTTCTGAATCCTTTGAAGTTGATTATGCAATATTTCTCTTATATGTCATCTCAAATTGCTTATGGGTCTTTGTGACTGGAGTGACTGAAGAATTCAAAGGTTGATCTACTATTTTACCATGGACTTGTAAGATATTATGCACATCTTCCCATTTGTTCTGGTTTGCCAACAACTCCAACTTAATTTTTTGTTGATGATGATAAGGAGTCTGACCATGTGAAATCCTCTTTGATGAAATCAAATCATGAGGATCATATATCCATGCTTCTCCTTGTTTAAATCCCATAGCTGACAAAACCTTGGTCGTTACCTCCAATTCTGATATGGAATTGACAATAAATGGTCCTAGTTCTTTTTTCAATTTGAAAGTGGCCTTATATTTTCTTGATACAAAATGAATATCATCTGAATTCAGTCTTTGTCTAATGTATTCAAGTGCAAAGATTCCGGGAGTCAAGAAAATAGGTAAAATAAAAGGTTGAAGTTCACAACCATAGACTTTGATTTCGGTGTAATTCTCAAATATATACCAGTTTCCTACTCTCTTATCTGGGCTCAACTGTAATAGTTTTTTTCATTCAGGGAAAATTCTAGGGGGAATTTCATTATATATTATATGGTAATATTTGCACATAAACATGTCAATATACTTTGAGAATCCAACATTCAAAGGCTTCTTCTTAATCAGAGCAGTCCAATGAATGAATGAAACTAGGTTACCGATCTCATATTCAAATTTTAATCCAAGGCATAAAAAATGGGTGGCTTGAGAAAACAAGAATAGATGAACAAGATAAGATTGGTATCCAAACTTATAAGAGACTCAAATTACGATAATTGATAATGGATTTGATCAACTAGAAATTGGGTATAATTTAATTTGGTAGAGGGTTTAGTTGCAAATGGACAAATTGAGACCATCATCCCTAACACAAACTCATCAACCACAAGGTCATTATATTTTCCCAAAATTGCATAAATCATGGATATAATTTTCTTGAAATTTCAGGAAACAAGATATATTTGAGAGTAATGTTATCCGCAGGGACATCAAGATTCTTGCACATATAAGATTGTAATAGAATGAATTTGTCATTAGGTTTTAATTCTGTAAAACATTTGGACAATACAATCTCATTTAACACTTCACTGTCAGGGTTTAATGACCACCTTAACATTTCAACAATGGATTGGGAAGTGAGTTCAATGAGTATAGACCCATCTGTGGAAATTATAGCTCTTTTAGAGATAATGTACTTTGAGGCACACCAAAATACGAACTTAGAAAAATAATAAACTTCGGGTACCATATATTTTTCTAAGTTGGATTCCCATACATGATAATGGTCGACCAGATCTCTAAAATTTAGGATAGCCTGTTGGTATAATTCAAAAGGATCAAAAGATAGGACCAGATCGAAGATATCCTTGTCTTTTTCAACTAAATCCTCTTTCTCGACATTTAAATTTTTCTTGGTTTTAGTGGGTTGATAGAATTCCATTTTAATAATGAAAACTAGAAGAGTTAATGGAGTTTGAATTACCTGTACAATGGAGTTCGAATTAGCAGTACATGAAATTGCTTCAGAAAGGACTCAAGTTGGAATGACGATAGCATATAGTGTTGGAATATGTTACGTTGTGCTTGAACTCTTCGTAAATCCCAAATAAACCAAAAGTTTTCGTCTTTACCCCCTTTTCAAATTAACTTTGGATACATGGCAATTCAAGATTGACAAAAAATCAATATAAAAAGTCAAATCAAATGACTATTTACCTTTACCACCAACTATCATCATATATGAGACGTGTTGATCCCATGTAGATTACGAGGGGGTTTCATGTGGTTAGGCTAACCGTAAGCCGAGGGGGTGGTAATTGATGCATGCCTAACACATCCATAAAGATTTAACTGGGGTTGAGTTTCACAACACCCCCTCCCTTGTGTTAACCGCCAGACATGCGGGGGGGTGCATGATAGATTGTAAACCATCCATTTGAAAGTAAGGGTGCTAAACTAAAAGCTAAATAAAACTAATCTAAGTGATTAAACCTTATAGAAATATGGAAAATTTATAATATTTTTGAAACCAAGCAATTTCTAAAATTTTATTCAAATACTATTCGCAAAACCTAAAACTTTGACAAAACCTCATTATGTATCATAAAATTTTGAATTTTATGAAAAATTTAGAATTTTTTGCAACATCTGCAACACAAAGCAATGCAATAAATCTCATCCTCTTGGCCATGTCCATCTACATCCTAGCCTCTTGGAAGGTCAAAATTCAATTTGATTTGGGGGGGGGGGGATCTATGCACCTACATCACAATGAATCATCGCTCATGTAACACAATGCAAAGGGCATCTCGATAGGGACATTGCCACTACAGTGTTACTTGTTATACATATACATGTTTTAATTTATTTTGATGTGAAAATAATATATAAAATTTCTTTTAATGGTTAAGATCTTGTTAGTTGTTGCATTTATTAATTTCTCCTTGAGAATCTACTAAGTGTTATAAGTTCTATGTCACATTACATTGTTACATTTTTTTTTGCTCTAGGTTGCATTGATTGATAACTAGGCAAGTAGTGTTGTATGTCCATTATTACTATATAAATATTTTATATGGGATGTGCATTGCTATCTCAACATAATTTCATGGGTTGGCATTTTAGAAATGATTACTATCCACAAGTAGTTGGTCTTGAACTTTAAGTGAAATTTATATTACCAAATAATATTTAAAAAATCCAGTGACCATTTGTATATTGAGAATCCATGTTGGTAAGTAATATTGTATCCGAGTCCATTTACCGCCAATGTTGCTAGGCATTTGGCTACTTCTATGTGAGTAGGTGTCAAGTTTGAATCCCGTTGGGTTAGATGCACTAGTCTACTCCAATAGGTTTTATATGAATGTCATCCACAAATACGGGGAAGCATCCCTTGGGTTCTCTTGCAAGGTTATTCTTGGAAAAAAAGGTACAAAATTCACATTACCAAATAATACTTAAAAAAAACTTAATGACCATCACTTTATGTAAATACACCTATGAATTAATATTTTATATTGCCAATTGTAAGTTATTATTGCTTTAATTATTACTTTTTATCAGTTGTAAGTCACAATTAAATCTATTACTTCTTTCTTAGTTGTTTCATTAATTGATTTATGCTTTAAAATATGTTATATAGTTAGGGTCACACATTAACTCCCTTAATTATGGGGATACATTGTTACTTAATGTATTATGGCCATCTCTATTAAACAAGGCCCAATTGGTAGTTAAAGTGTGTAATCAATAAATATAAGGTGTCCACATTAAAGAAGGTCCACTAGTTAGTTGGTGTAGCCTCATTAATGAAGGCCTGCTAGGTGGTTAGGGTTTATCTAAATATAAGTTATTTATTATAGTAGAAGCTATGTAATCTAGTGCCAAGTGATTAATATTGTATTTGATCTCTACTCAATTGGATGTTCCCCCCTAGAAGAGGAAAGTGAACATTGCTTCCTAATTAGAATATGAATAAACATATCAAGGTACACCATAAGTGGTATCAGAGCTCTTTAATATGCCATCATGCACTCAAATTTTAGAAAGAAAAAAAAAAGGCTAGTCAAGTGTTTCGACAACTTTAAACATAGAGATCAATCATTTAGTGGGTAAAATTATCGCTAGGGAAGCACACACATAGGGAATATATTGAATTGAGTCATTTGGTTGGACACAATTTTACACCTTTGGTTGGTACCCCTTCAAGTAGTACCACATCAAACATAATTTACCTATGTACTTGATCTTCCATATATCTTCAGGTAATAAGACAAAGGGTATGGTCTATCCTTCTTAGTTATCAACATGAAAGGTTTTGCTAAGTAATATTGTTGGAAACCCTCGAGTATATCAAATATATATAATGATTGACACCCTTTTTTCCACATGACCCTACAAACCCTAGCCTCTACAAAACGAGAAACTAAACAAATGATTTTGTTGGAATATCAAGAATTTATAAATTTCATCACCATAGTAATAATCAGATGGAGTAATACTCCAACCAGGGAAAAAGAAAAATAAAAAAGGTTTGGTTCCATTTAGTACCACTGTGGGAGACCTATCTCAAAGTATTCCTTGTGAGATTTTGATCACAATGATATAGCTCTCAAGTAACCTTTGTTTATGGGCTTGGAAATACCATTGTTTGTGACCTATCTCAAAAGACTCTCATGATACTGATCGTGTTGATATAGCCCTTGGGTTACCTTTCAAGTGGAACTTGTGGCCTTATGATCCACACTTGAAACATGTCAACAACCATGGAAGACATCAAGCAAGAAATCCAAACCCTCACTCAGAAAGTGGACCAAATTTAGATTAACATGACTAGAGTTAATCGAAAACTCTCATTTTATTTTCATAAAATTGTGTTGCTCGAGGGTAAGCATGATGATCATGAAGGATTCTCAAGTGAAGGTCCTAGAAAAAGTAATCACATTGTTGATGAAAATTCCAATGGCGATGGCTCCAACAACAACTCTTTTCCCATCCATCCACCTAATATGCTACATAGATAGCACTCAACATTTTGGCGCCGTTGCCGGGGATGGTGCTAAGGGATTAGGCATTAGGAATTTAATTCAGTCTATTTTTGGTTTGATTGATGCAAAGAAAGGAGCTAACTCATGACGAAATGACATGTTGGTGAAAGCAAGATCTTAGTAACATGAGGGAGTTCAATTATATGATTTCTTTTAGTTTTTGTTTCATGATTGTTTTTCATTAAATTTCATTCATTTCCCCACAATTTTCATTTGGTGGTTCAGTAAGAGCCACCTTGTTTACTAACCATTTACGGACAAAGGATCTAGAATGCAGCCCAAAGACTACATTGAGGAATGGTATCAAAAAGCAGTTACGCCACAATATTCATCGATTCTTCAAGAGATCCTTGTGGCAAATCGAAAGGTCAAGTCGATTTCTCATATCCTTACAAACAATCAGGTACATTTTTCAAGTTGGGATATGAGCATTTCAAAAATTCTAATCCGTAAATGGCTTCACTGGAAGCATGAATATACTTAAAAAATAAAAAAACTAAAAATAGTTTTTAGATAGATAGGAAAAATAAAAATAAACTTTTATACTTTTCAGGATAAATTTGATGTTTTGTGGTGCAGAAAGAACCATCCATCTACTAACCCTTGGCAGGAAAGATTTACAATAAAACAAATGAGTGAGAACAAGGAGCGGAAGCGAAGATCACAAATGACAAATTGAGGAAGATCGACAGGAAAAAGGGACACGCATCAAGCAGGAAAACAAGTGGAGTTTACGGTGCTAAAGAATTTGAGGTCTGCATAAGAGGTAAATTTTTTTTAAACATGCTTTTCAAGTTGTAGATTTGAAATATTTTAAGCGTCGCCAGGTTCCTGAATATGCTCTCTTCCCACGCCTTGTTGCGATCTGGAAGATCATAAAAGAGGATTTGGAAGTTAGTCCTATAATGCCTACTTTGATTTGACATTTTCTATCATCTTTGCTACAAATTTTCATAAATGAAATTGAAAAAATAAGTTTTTCATCTCCCATTCGCCATTTGCTTGTCTTTATGTTTTTTCATAAATTGTGCATCTAAAATTAAAAAAAAAAAAAAAAATTAAAAAAAA
>JASDQU010261670.1:6765-20115 GCA_032191745.1 Picea mariana
AATACTCTTTGTCGCAACCGTCTCCACTCCCACCTGTGGTGCACCTCAAATCTGCCCCCAACTGCAAACATGTCATCTCTTCGTTTCCACAGACTTCACAAATTTTGGTTCTGCCTCACACATGCCTCCACAAACCTGTGTTTCTAGACTTAGCCAAAATATGCCCAAGAGAAATTCGCTTAGCTCTGTCCATCGAACCCTCCTCCTCAAGGCAACACAAGTCCTCCCAGAGTGGAGCTACTTGGCTCCTTGAGGGAGCTCTTCCTCTTCGTCTACCTTAGAATCGCAGAGCTCTCCTTGTCTTCTCGTCTTGCCAAAATTTCCTTCCTTGGTTGTGCACCCTTGTTCTTTTATAGGCTCTCCAAAGGTCACCATGCGAATTGTCGCATCATTTGGGGGTGTTGCACCCCTTCACGAACCCATGTCCAAATGAATAGTTGCACCTTTTGTGGACTTGATCGCCTAAACAAACCCATGCACTCATCAACCGTCATGCCCCTTGGGACCAACGCGCCCAACCTTGGTGCCCCTCTCATGCCGATGCTCCCCATCTGTCTAATTGACTCGTCGTTTTGGGTGTGCGTGTCCCTCAGGTGAGTCAAGTTGACTTGCCTAAGTGCGCCCCCCATGCCTTAGCCGATTTTCCCTTCGTCGATGGAGCGCCCAAGTCTTGCCCTCAACTCTTCATCAAACCGTCCATTGTTTGAATTGCGTTGCAAGGCAACTTGGGTGGAGTCGTCCCTTGACACGTCGTGCGCCCAAGGAACCCCAACTCCCCACTATATGAATATGTTCATCTCTTCATTCGTACCGATCGTCTTGCCTACCCGATTTAGATTGTGGTGGAAGTACATCCGTTCGAGCTAAGCTCCCAAGGCCTTACATCCCCCCCACCTCAAGTTGTTGTCGTACCTAACAACATCCACAAAATCTGTGATCTCCAAGTTTCTACCCAAACTCGTGCCTTCGCTGCAACTAAGTCTACTAGAAACCCCAAGTTTTGTGCCAGCTAGAAACCCCAAATTTTGCCAAAGTGGAAACCCCAAGTTTCCACAAACCAAAATGTATTGCACCCAACTTTGCACAATCTACTGCCTGATTTAATGCGGTCACTTCACCCAACTCCATGGATAAAAGTCACTCAACTTTGTTGCACTCTCTCGCTACGATGTTGCTTCCTTACTATTGTTCGGTTTCGTTGCTATTGTCGCTTACTGCTACAACTGACTACTGCCCACTTGACTTCAAAATTTCGCTTAAGAGTTGAACTCCCGTGATCTTGATGTTGCACCCATACTTCAACAATTTCTGCCATGTCTCTGCACACTGATACCCCCCATGCCTTGTAGTGAGAGGTAGCTAGTCCAACCGTCACACCCAACTCATGAGAATGCACTTCCTCATGCCCAAACTTAGTCTTTTCTGTCGCATCTTCGTCACTCTATCTAACTCCAAAGACTAAGGCAAGTGTCCATCCTTACTTCACTCTTGCTGCCATTGTATGATATTCGTCAAAGAGTTCCCCCATGATGTCTAAGTGTTGTACTTTGAACTTATTGATGCATCTATACACTTGACCCCCTTGCCATGTTGTTGTTCTCGCCCAAGTCGCTAGCTAGTTGAATGGCCAATCCAATCGTCACACCACTTGAGACTCCACATCCTCATACGCAAACTAGTCACTTCCTTTCACATTTTGGCTCATCTACACAACGATCTCAGACCAAGGCAAGGTCACCTCTCACCTTGATGCACTATGTAGTCACCCCGAAACAAATTCATCCGCGACAACTTGACTCTATTGTCCTCCTCATGGCCTAATTAGTCAATTTGCCTCAATAACTACACGTCCAGACTACCTTTGCCTCATTACTTCGTCACCCAACCATGTTGCTGCGTCTACCTCTCTATGTCTTGGAGTGGTTAGGCTCACCCTCAACCATGTTGCCCCAAGCAATATAAACTCCTATGTCCAAGCACTCTCTTCATGCTACAATTTGACTGCCTACACAATCCTTTAAACGAAGGCAAGTCCTCAACTCACTTCCTTTCGTCAAATCACATCAACGCAACTCAACAAATCTGGCTAAGGCACCAAGCACCAGGGCAGCTCACCCATCCTCTCAAACGTGACACATGCAGACTTCATTGCCCACTTCACCACAATGACCTGTCCAATGCACCTCATCAAAGAGTTAGGCAACTTCCCCAAGCCACCTCCATGGATGTATCGAAATCTGCCTAAGTCCACCACAGGACTCGTCCAAGTAGGTCGTCCCAATCTCTCTACACATTCGCCCAACCAAGGTGTCCCAAGTTGCTGCAAGACTCTTTCAAATCTACAACACTTGAGTCACCCTTAGTTTGTCGGTTATCACCACGGAAATGGAATGCAGTTGAACCACCAAGTCATCTGTCTTCCCTTCAAAGAACTCAATGCAATACTTGGAAAATGCAAGAACTAAAGTCAACCATACCTTTCCAAAGACATTGTTCGTTGCAACCATGTTCTAAGTCTGTTATCTTAGACCTTCTCTCGCCAAAGCAACCAACTCTTTCCATGAAATCCCCTCAATCACCATCTGCAGCTCCACAAATCTACAAGACCTTCACTACGATACAAGGCTGAGTCCATCCGTCCACTTTATAAATCCATCTAAGTCCCAAACTTCACATGCAACCGACCGAATTCATCTCTAATGCTTTTGCCATCTCCGCACCTTGATTGCTTTCACTTCAAGGCACCATGCATCCACTGCATGACTTTATAGTCATACTGCTACTAACCGATTGTCGTAACTCTTGAAAGAGCTACCTCGTACAAAGGCTGCAATCCCAACAACCAACCCAACTCAACTGTTGTTCTCAGTGATGCACGACATGGAGACGTCGTGACGGAAACGTGCCCAACCAACTGCCTACTGCAAAGCTACTCTAGGTTGCCCTAGGTTGTCTAACGCACCTGAGTTCTTCACCTTGCTGCAACCCATAACTGCTCCCCTTCACAATCACTTATGCGATCATCTTCTATGTTTCACTTCCATGATCACTTATGCGATCATCTTCTATGTTTCACTTCCATGATCACTTATGCGATCATCTTTGCGATGAGTCGTGCAACAGATCCCGCGTTCATCTACCTTTCCCAAGTGCTCGATTATCCCAATGAAGTTTGCGCTTCGTCTCTCCAAGGTGTGCACAATAGGCTCGAAATTGGCTTCTATTACGAATCAAACCAACCAAGTCTGCCTCTGCAATCAAGTTTGCGACAAGTTTTGCGATGAGTTCTATGATCACTCACCCTGCCCACGTGCTTCGTTTCACCACGAACTCTACACTCAGTCCATACAAGGTGTGCACTCAGCTCAACCTTCCCATCGCACCGTCAACCAAACCTTTGCCGTAAGTCTGATGTAAAGTTTGTGATGAACCAGTTCACTGCACCGAATTGTTCACCAAGTTTGCGAACATTCCCACTGAATTGCCTTTGCAACAAAATGCCTTCAAAGTTCGCTCTGATACCATCTATCACATCTCCACAACGTGCCTTACGATCGTGTACCTCTTGAGGGCATGCGACACCACGACGTTTCTCACTTGGCTACTTGGCAACACCAAGGATACTTCATCCAGACTACGCCTCTTCACCAAGAGCATACCTATACTCCGTTCTAGGCTACCGATGAGTCACATTCCTACTCTAGTGAAACTCTTCTATACTTAGACATTCGTTAACTTCTTTAACACTTGGTCATTTTTAAGCATACATCCAAGAACATGAGAAGCCAAGAGAACAACAACAGAACAAACGAAAGACAAACATAGATATAGTGCGGGCAACACAAACTATGCCTAACACCCGACTAAGTCTTTGTTATTGCATAACAATTACAACATGAGCACTACCTACCCAGTTTACAACAAGGTAGGGTCAAATGACTCACCTCACCTCACCAAGACACTCATACACATATCGTCACCAAGACTCTTTGTTACAACCGTCTCCGTTGCCACCTGCGGTGCACCTCAAATGTGCCCCCAACTGCAGACATGTCGTCTCTTCGTTTCTACAGATTCCGTCTCTTCATTTCTGCAGACTCTACCTCTTCGGTTCTACCTCCCACATGCCTCGATAGACCTGCGTTTCCAGACTTAGCCAAAATATGCCCAAGAGAGATTTGCTCAGCTCTGTCCTTCGAACCCTCCTTCTCAAGGCAACACAAGTTCTTCCAGAGTGGAGCAACTTGGCTCCTTGAGGGAGCTCCTCCTCTTCGTCTGCCTCAAAATTGTAGAGCTCTCCTTGTCTTCTTGTCTCACCAAAACTTCCTTCCTCAGTTGTGTGCCCTTGTTCTTTTATAGGCTCTCCAAAGGTCACCATGTGAATTGTCTCGTCCTTTGGGGGTGTCACACCCCTTCGCGAACCCATGTCCAAACGAATCGTTGCGCCCTGTTGTGGACCTGGTGGCCCAAACAAACCCATGTGTTCGTCAACCGTCGTGGCTCTTGGGACTGACGCGCCCAACCTTGGTGAGCTTCTGATGCTGACGTACCCCATCCGTCTAAGCGACTCGTTGTTTTGGGTGTGTGCGCCCCTTAGGTGAGTCAAGTTGACTTGTCTAAGTGCGCCCCCCATGCCTTAGCCGATTTTCCCTTTGTCGATGGAGCGCCCAAGTGTTGCCCTCAACTCTTCATCAAACCATCCATCATTTGACTTTTGTCGCAAGACACCTTGGGTGGAGTCGTCCCTTGGGACGTCACGTGCCCAAGGAACCCCAACTCCCCACTATATGGAGATGTCCATCTCTTCATTTGTGCCAATTGTCTTGCTTACCCGATTTAAACTATGGTGGAAGTGCGTGCATCCGAGCTAAGCTCCCAAGGCTTTACACCAACCACAATAATAATCTAAAGGAACTGAACCAAAATTAAACCTATAACCCAAGGTCTTCTTGTCTACATCAGGTCTTAGGTGAATGATTCAATCCATTAAACCAACACTTAAGACTAAAATACAAATTATATTTAAATATTATTATTATTATTTAACTATTTAATTTATTTTCATATTAATAAACACTTCTCAAATATAATTAATATTTAAAAAAAATAAAAATTTAAAACTACCACGTTAAAAAAAACCGCATTACGATGAAATTTTAAACTACCAAATAAACCAAAATAAAGTATAAATCAACAAAGTTAATCATGGTCCATGTGAGTATATACTAATAGATTCCAATAATAAGTTACGGGGATTTGGCTCGAAATAAGTCCCCTACTCCCGCTATAAAATAAAGTATTACTTTCGAGAAACAGCTTTATGCTTTCGATCTCAATCTGAGGGTGGTTGTTGTAGACTATCAAGGGCCTACCCCCACACCACACCACTGCCAAACTGACCCCGGACTTCATTATTTTAATGCCGAAGACACCGTAAGATATTGTTCAAAGACAATGAAGATTTGAGCTGGAGTCACGGCACAAAGCACCCGTGGCAATAAATTTGGTCTAATTTTCATTCATTTCTTCTACGTATTGCAGAAGCAGAAAACAGAGGAGACCATTTCAGAACAACACCAGATCCTATTTGTCGGAATTTTTGTGAATTGGAAGCAATGTCGTGGTTAAGAACGGCCATGAACAAGGCCGCTGAGGTGGGAGGGAAGAATAACTTAAGTCGCACGGTAAAAAATTATGCAGGTACCGTTGTTCAACATGCTGGCCAAGCCGTGGTCGGAGGGGCCAAACTCTTCCAAGATCGTATCGTAAGTCGTACTAAAAGCTTGAATTTCACTAAATTCGTGATTTATTTTGCGGAGGTTAAATTTATTTTCAAGGACCGGGTTAGGTTTTGATTGCATTGTCAAAATGCTCAAAATATCCAGGGTACTGCGAATGCCGTTCGTGTCCGGTCAATTTTTGTTAGGGTATTTGATTATGCAAGGTCAAAATTGAAGATAGAAAGCCCACATTTAAATAAATTCAAGGGGATATGCGTATGCAAGGAATAGATTTAAGTAAATAATGTGTCATGTGACTGATCTGATTCACTGCTATAGAAATTTAGCTTAATAAACATTTAAATAACCCAAGGTTTGTTACGGATATATTGATTTTGACTAATAACCTGTAATTTGTCAATTATGAAATTACCCGCTTCCAGAAAAGGATAAAGAAAGTAAAAAGTATCATTTTAGTTTGACTTATGTCAATAGAATCGATTGGAAGATTCCGGTGTGAAGCTGTAGGTAAAAACTGTAAAATCTGTCTTTATTTCTTGAGCTGTGAGATACGATCCCAAGTTTTGTAAGGGAGAATGTCAAGGAACCAGAATTTCTTTATAAGTGTAGGGCGTTTGGACAATCTTTATAATTCTCAAAGCATCGATTGTAAATATATGATGAGGATATTGTAAATATATTTAATATTTAGGGCGTCTATATGTTTATACCAAAAGTTGGGAAACATTTTCATGCAAACTAACTTGATCCCATAGAAATCTGGGTGCATATTTATTTTGAATCAGCGAATCATTTTGGAAAAAGTTTGGAAATAATTAGCCTGACGAATTTTAACCCCCTAAGATACTCTTTGACTTTATTATCACGTTATTGTACGACTAGTTATTAAGAAGAGCTGATACGATAGCTCAAGGCAAGTAAATTTCAAGGGTAGGGCCTTCTTTCAGTGAAAAGGGGCTATTAAGAATGTAACTTGTCCACCGCAAAAGCAATTATAACAGATATCATAATTGAACATTACAAGGCCAGAACTTTTAACACGCCATGTCCTTTTTACACGAAGAATTCTTTTTACTACGGGTTTCTTTATGAGCAATATGTTCTTGGCAGTGTTACTAGACTCTACTCTTGAGTTTGACTTTGCCTTTTGAGGAGATTGAGTCGAGTCAGCTTTGATTCTTGCTAGATTTTCTCAAGTCATGGTTAACAGATTCTACACTCTAAAAGAATTCCTATGGGAAACCAAACAGCTAAAAACTTAAGCTACTCAAAACTGCATTCCGCAATTAATGCCAGAATCTATAAACACATACTGCAGAAAATATATAATGGAAACACAATAAATTGACTGTCAATACCTGTTATTGCTTTTCATTACTTCTGAAAATGAAAAATCTGCGATAGGAAAACAGTGAATTGCTAACTGCTGAACTGAAAACTAAAGGAGTAAAACCTATACCCCTGCCTTTTCCTTTATAGACTATAAGGTACAATGAATCTGGACACATGCACAGCAGTGCATTAACTGGAAATATTAAGCCTAACCCTAAAGTGCCTTCTTTGCATGGATAGACGAGCCTAAGTGAAGTGCGCCTCTATTGGAGATGAATTGAGGCATGCAAGCACTGCATCTTACTAGAGATCTGTGCCCTAACTCAGACTGGAATCCATATGCATGAGCGCCTTCCTTAACTATTAAACTGTGTCCTCCAATTGTGCATGCAAATACATACTAAAGCAAAACCAGAAATAGAGTTGGACTGCTAAATATAAAAGGCATCTAGACTGGAACTAAACCGAGGATGGTGCATGCACCCTCTATCTCTCACTCCACAAATGCTCCTGCGCCCTCGTTACTGCTGTACGAAATTGATAAAGGAGGGCTCTACAGAGCTGCTGTACTGCTGTACAGAACTCTGTCGGAGGAGGGTTGCTTTGCTGCTGTACAGACCTGCACACATGCCTTCTCTGTGTGCACCCAGGTCTCCTCTACTTGCTGCTGCCATCAATGACACTCTTCTGTACACTTGCTGAGATAATAAATATCCAACACTCCCTCTCTGAGGGAGGTGTTCTCTGCCAAACACAAGATACTCCCTCTTCATCTGGAATCTTCCCTCTTCTAGGGGTTTGGTCAAACACAGTTGACCTTCAATGAACCTGAAGAAACATGTATCTGGATCACTGCTTCCTTCTGTACTGTTGAACTTTGTTTAGAATCTTCAAGGTGAAATGTGAACTCTGTTTAGGATCTTCAAGGTGAAAACCTTTTTTACAAGGAACACTGCATCAGCAGCCCGCCAACCTTCTTTGTCCTTCATGCCATTTTCACTTGGCAGCATTTTCTCACACCACATCGTGAACTGTTTCGGATTTCCTGCAATAATGAACTCATCTGTATACAAGGCCAAGATAAGTGTATTAGATCTATCAGATAGCGAATTGAAATCTGCACTAAATTCGGAAAAACCCGACATGAGTACAAACTCATTGATACCGAAATCCAAAATTGGTGATGCATGCATCTTCCATCAACCCATCCAGGGCAACTCACTCTTCTTGGGAGAATCCTCTGACAACTGGAGTAAGAGTCTCATCAAGGTCAGCTCCCTCTTGCTGAGAGAATGCTTTTGTAACAACCTTATCCTAGTACGCTTCCATACTCCCATCAACTATAATCAAGGAATCAATCATTGATTTCACAGCCGGTTTTGTTACTATCTCCTCAAGGCTGGAGGCACACTCTATCATGGCTTCCTTCCATAATTGTTCAACTAGATCTGCTAGTAGCTTGTAAAGGCCACCTTTTCATACTCCTCTGGCCAAAAATTGACCAAATCTGGCATGCCAATTTTGGTAGAATGTGTAACTGCACACTTGTGTGATTTGCATTAATGTGAAACTAGATAAATATACAAACAATGACTGTTGGTATTTCCTAACGGGTGACTCTTCCTATCACCTACGACTCTTCATATTTACAATTTATGTTACAAGGAACACAATCCCAAGGATTACGTGTCCAACATCCCCCCCTTTAAGCCGAAGGGGTGCTTGTGAGTCCAAGTATCATTACGAACTTTTCAAATTTTTCTCTTCCGAGCGCTTTGGTGAAGATGTCAGCAGTTTGTTCATTTGTGGAACAATGTCTCAAGTAAATAGTTTTGGCCTCTACACGATATCGAATTAGGTGATACTTTGTGTTGATGTGCTTAGTTTGATCACTGAATCTAGGATTCTTGGCAACTTGATTGCAGAAGTATTGTCAACTAGAAGAGGAGTAGAATTTACTTGTTCCTCCTGCAAGTCTTCAAGTATTTTCCTGAGCCACACAATCTCCTTCGTCGCTTCTACAACTGCCACATATTCTGCCTCTGTTGTGGAATCTATTTGAGCTCATTGTTTGTGTGATCTCCGGGAGACAACTGCTGAAACAAGACTCATGAGATAGCCTGAAGTTGACACTCCATTTTCCTTATCCCCAACAAAGGTTGAATCAAAATATTCGACCAGGTTGAAGTCATCCACCTTAGAGTACATGAGTCTAAAATCTTGAGTTTCCTTCAAGTATTTTAGAATTCTTTTTGCAACAGACCAATGCCCTTCACAATGCTTTTGCATGAACCTGAAAAGAATCCCAACGACAAATGAAATGTTTGGTCTGGTGGTAGTAAGATAGATAAGACTTCCCACAAGCTGTCTGTACTTGGTTGCATTCTCAAATTCATTCCATTCTTTTGATGTGAGTTTCAAATTTTGTTCCATTAAGTAGAAATATGATTACATTCATCCATGCCAAACTTGTTCAACAATCCTCCAATGAACTTCTTATGGGAGATGAATATGTACTTTGGATTTTGAATCACCTCAATGTCCAAATAGTAGTGAAGAGGTCCCAAATCTGTCATCTCAAAGCTTTTCTTCAACTCTTTCATTATGGATGCAATGTAGCTTTCATTGTTCCCATACCACAAGATATACAACAATTTTGCCAACTTTCTTGACAAACAATGTTGCATCGCCAAGATTGTAGTGCTTGAAATTCAATTTCAGAAAATGCTCAGTTAACTTTTCATACCAGGCTCGCGGTGCTTGTTTTAGGCCATATAAGGATTTGATGAGCTTGCATACCTTCTGTTATTTTTCCTTCACAACAAAGCCTTCTGGCTGAGACATGAAAACATTCTCTTTCAAGTCTCCATTCAAGAAAGCAGTCTTCACATTCATTTGATGAATTTTCCATCCATTCTGAACTACCATGGAAAATAGAGTACGGATGGTAGCCCATTTTGCTGTGGGGGCAAAAGTCTCCTCATAATCAACACCTTTCTGTGCAAATCCTTTTGCCACAAGCCTTGCTTTGTGCTTATCAAGTGAGCCATCTGATTTGTACTTGTTATTGAATATCCATTTGCAACCGATTGGTTTGGTTCCGCATGGAGGATCCACCAACTTCCATGCCCCATTCTTGATGAGAGCATTGTATTCCTTTTGCATGGCTTCTTTCTACCCATCATGAAAAGTGACTTCTATAAAGGAAATAGGTTCAAAGTTAGTAGACAAATTCAAATCAAAATCATATGAAACATTGTCATCTACATCTCCTGAGTTTGAATTATCACCTCCATCTTGTCTTGAGGAACTTCTAGTTCTTATCTTTCCGACCTCATTAGGATGAACACTTTCAAGTGTTTTTGTGAGCCATTTTGGTGGACCTTTTTGAGATGGTCTAGGTTGCTCAACTAATTGAGATGGTGCTGAGTTCTCATCAAGGCTCAACTTTTCAATCCTCTCGATCACATCATCCAAATGAACTTCAGATTTTGATGAGGTGGTTGGAACTTCTTCATGTGGGGGAGATGGTGCTTCAAAAGGAGATTCTAGAGATTGACCCAAGATAGGGATCCCCCCTTCAAGATTTGGAATCTCATCATCAAATTCATGATATGTCTTTACACAAGTGAATCTATCCAGATGATCAAGCTGCCTCTCAATAGTTTCGTCAATCTTGGAGGATTCAAAAAAGATTACATCTTTGGAAAGGATGAATTTCTTGTTTGTCTCATTGTAAAGATGATATCCCTTGGTAGTATTTGAGTACCCGAAGAAGATGCACCTTTGACTCTTTGCTTCAAGCTTGCTTCTTTGCTCCTTAGGAATCAAGGCATAGCAGGTGGAACCAAAGACCTTGAGATGCCTCACCGAAGGAAATGCGGCCATACTACATTTCATAATGAGTCTTGTTTTCAAGAGCACGAGATGGACACCTGTTTTTCACATAAATTGTAGATAAAACAACATCATCCCAAAACATCAATTTAACATTCTTGAAAAACATCATGGAACAAACCATATTTAGGAGTGTCTTGTTCATTTGTTCAACTACACCGTTTCGTTGAGGATTGTATGGAACTATGGTTTGATGCTTTATCCCATGTTGGCGAAGGTAGATTTCAAATTCATTAGATGTATATTCTTTTCCATTATCAGTGCGAAGAGAGCCATTACGAGACTGAGCTTCATTTTGAATCCATACATGAAAATTTTTAAGAGTTTCAAAAGCTTGTGATTTATCTTTCAGCAAGTACACCCAACACATCCTCGTGTAATCATCAATAAAAGATATGATATATTTATTTCCATTTGCAGAAGGAACATGCATAGGGCCACACATATTAGGATGAATTAGTTTAAGTTTTCTACATGCTCTGGAAGTAGAATCATGAAATGGTTGTTTGCTGTGTTTTCCAAGGATACAAGCATCACATTGCTTCAATTTCCTAGGAATAGTAGGCAAACTAGAAGCACCATTCTTTCTCAACAAATGAAGACTGCCATAATTAATATGGCCAAATCTAGCATGCCACAAAAGACTAGATGGCATTATACCTTCACCGTGATGAGAGAGGTATGCAACATTTTGTGTATGGGAAGATGTTCCTTTTAGCTTCAACAATCTTCCATTATGGTCATGACAAGCATGTTGTTAGAATACTTCCTTATTTCAACTTTGCCACCAAACACATGACATTAGTGGCCTTGCTGTTGGATGTGCACAAGGGACAATAAGTTCGTTTGCAGCTCAAGAAGAGAGAGCACATTATGTAGAAGAAAATCCGGGAATTCAGGCAACTTAAGTTTGATGGTGCCCATTCTCGAAGGTTTGAGACTTGATTTATTTGCAAAATACACTATGCCATCTACATTTTCATTGAAGTCTTCGAAGAAGTCTCTTCGAAATGTCATGTGGGAGGTTGCACTCGTGTCAAGAAGCCATGCGTCTCTCCAAGGAGTATATGAAATGTTAAACAATTCTTTAGTTACTCCTATATTGCAATGGGCAACAACGTAATGAGCAGATTTAGGTGGTTTCCCTTTCGCTGGTTCTGGAGTTTTACCTTTGTCTTCTTTTTGATCATGTCTGTCTTCTTTGATCTTCTCTCATGGAACTCTGTAGTCATTCACTTCATGTGACCCCTTCTTTTTGCAACGGGTACAATGAAGATTGGCTCTATCACCTTTGGTTGTGTCTACCCCCCTTGCCTTTCTTCCACGTCATCTTTTGCTGCCTTCTCCTCTAGAAGAATCATGTGATTGAATCTTCTCTTTCTGAGCAAGGCACATGATCTTGTCGGTGGAACGAGCTGACTACTTTCCAAAGGCTTTCTCACGTTTTGCAACTTTCTCCACCACATCAAATGTGATGGATTTCATTTGACAGCTAGCTTGCAGAGATTCAAGATAATGCAAATATGTGGGATAGAGGGCCTTAATGAAGGATGTGAGAGGGAGATCTATCTTCACCCCAATGACATCAATGTCATGCATCATGGCTTTGATCTCAGAAGCTAAAGCCACAGGGTCATCATTCTTCAACTCTAGGTTGAAGATCTTCACCATCAATTGTATAAGTTCTAGTTCTGAGTGTGTGTCATACAAGTCATTCAATCCTTTCAAGGTACTATAGGAGTCGTTAATAGAAGCAATGTGGCGGCTCACCTCTTTGCTAACTGTTGCAGAAATCACAGCATATGCTTTCGGGTATTTGTCCTTCCATATGGCACATTCCTTGTTTGATATAGGAATGGTCGGTCTGCTGCTATTCGACTTTTCTTCTGATTCATCTTCAGTAGTAGTTGATTCGACTTCTTCTTCATTAGTAGCTTCATAGATGCTATTCCACAAGTCATTGAAGATCAAAGTGCTTTTGATCTTTCTGTACTATTCTCTGTAGTTCTCTTTATCAATCAACACTACGCTGACAATGGTAATGAGAGAATGCATCTTTTGTGCATCTTTTGTAACCAGCAGAGCGTGCAAGCAATCGAAGGGGTTATGCTTCAGTTGCTTAGAGAATGGTGACCTCCTTGTTAGATTTAGGGTAAATTTGCAAAACAGTAATCTCTTTTAAATTTCAATGATCAAAACAGCGAGATCTGTAACTCAATCAGAGATAGAACACATAATATGTAGATCTATGAAGGACAACAACAAGCTTGAAAGAGAAACTCTGATCTAATAAATAGAAACTCAGATCTAAAGAGATAGTACTCTGATCTAATGTAACAAATCTGAGAAATACCATAGATCTCAGGTCTAACATTTTTGT
>JASDQU010261671.1:0-15597 GCA_032191745.1 Picea mariana
TTAAGGATATGATTAAGAAATACCCCCTCTCACTGGTCACCTAAGTCAAGAATGTCTATGTGCGAGGAATTGAGGCAAAGAAGAATATTGGTGTACCTGCCTGGAACAAGAACAATATAGCATATATAATATATATAGCAATTTCCAAGTACAAGAATGATAATAAGACCTCAATAGACAATAGACAATCAAAAAATATGCTGGCTGATATGAAATTGCAGCAAATTATCAGTTTGCAACAGCAATCAATGTTTTATAATAGCCAAGAGAAAAATAGCTCAGAATTGTGTGTAATCACAATGAAAGCTTAGCATTTATCAAGCAGATTATTTAGCAATTGTCAGAAACAATTTCTGAGTGAGTTAGCTAGGTGTTAAGCCAGTGTATGCAGCAAATTAGTATGAATTAGTATGGCTGTAGCAATGTTTTGCAACGGCAGCATTTAGTTGATGATTTTAGCTAAGCTAGGGTTAGCAGAAGTTAGTAGATGCTTTAGAGAATAGAGTGTAAATTTTGTTTGATCAATTCCTTCAACAAGAGCAAGTAGACAAGTGCCTTTTGGGCTTATGGAGTCAATTACAACAACAAAAATAACTTGGAGAAATAAATGATAATAATGTTCTAAGTATGGAGAGATAAAGTCTTGAGGTGTTGGCACTTCAAGGCCTCAAGCTCTAAATCTCAAAGATGGAATTTTGGCTAGAGTGCAAGCTCTTTTGGGCTCTAGCAAATTCCTCTTCTCCTTGGACACTTGAAATATATATTTGCAACTAGAAAACTTCTAAAGTGCTAGCACTTTATAGCTTTAGAAGCATATCCTAGACAAGATCTTCTTAGCAATTTAACAAGTGGAAAGCACTAGAGAGAGGGAGAAGCACCTTATGTCCCTCTCCTAGGGTTTAAGCAAGAAATATCATAATCTTCAACATGAACAAGTAAAATATACCATAACCATTAAAAAATGAGATGAAATTGCAGATTTTGTTTGTGGGTCCCTTGTCCCACAAACAAGGGGGTCTCATACACCAATTTGGTGTCTCACTTGGCCGTGACCTTAAAAATAGATTATTATTATTATTATTATTAATCAAGCACAAAACCTAGTTGAAGGCTTTTCCACAATAAACAAGCCAAGAAACATCCATATGCAGATCTCCAAGAGGTGCACACTAGTAATTTAGGCCAATAATGCCACTAGAGGGCGGAAATTTCAGATCCACTCTCTTGTGAGAGGAAGAGTTATGATTAAAAGTGAAAATGGGAAGGTGTATTTATATCACCTTTCCCCTAAAATGTCAATACAAAAATATAACCAGGGTCAACCTCAATAATTTGCCCTTATAACTCAATTTTACAAAATTTAATTCATTTGGCACAAAATAAAACCCTAAAGGTGACGTCATGCCCTTCTAGGGTGGCGTTGAGCCCCCAAGTGGGATGTTAGGCTGGAAAAGGTGCAACCTTTAACCTCCAAAGGTCATGGATCATGCCCATAACATGCCAAGTGTCCATGTCAAGCCTTCCTCCATCAAGGCCTTAAGCCCTAGTGACGTCATGGGCTAGTAGAGTGACGTATAAGCTTCCAAAAGGCATAACATCCATGTGGGAGAAGGTGGGAGTTCTCCATCTAGGCCTGCCAGAGTAACTCCAAAGGCAACGTCCTCCTCCTTCAAGGTGCAATTGGTGATCACAAGCCTGGCCCAAACGTGGAGTCTCTGCATCCATCCTTGGGCTCCAAAGTCCCATGAAGATTTGAACAAGTCATCTCCTCATGAATCCTTGTCCACCAGGCAAGGTCCTGCAAAGACAAACAGGTACGCCCTCCAAGGGTTCATAAGTCACAAGAATCATGGCAAGTAAGACACATCTAATAATTAAACCACACGAACATGTGCATCAAACCCCCCTTTTCAAACTAAACAAATGCTCAAAGACCTTATACAATTTGTCAAATTTAGGTGTGGGAGGGGTATCAAGACATCCTATTGGGTCAATCAATCCCCAAGTCAAAGGTGTTTCCCAAGGGAAACCTATCTAAGACATGTGTGAGTATGAGGTGGAGTGGGGTAAGACTTTTTGTTAAGGTTTAAGCTATTATTAGGTTTATTTTCAATTTACTAGATAACCATAGCATAGATAGGATCATTGAGAGAAACACAATCACAAGATACACAACATTTATCCTGGGAAACCCTCATGGGGAAGAAAACCCAGCAAAAACTTCCTTAATATAGATAGCCAATATAATGCCAAGACAATAAACTAAACACTAGAGAATATCCTCTACTAAGCAATGTGCCTCTCTCTCTTCCTTCGTCTCCAACTGCAGCTACCAAACTTGCGCTTTGGATGATTGAATGAGTGAGTGTACAAATGAGGTGTTGGCTTCCTTTATTTATACAAATTGGCAAGTGCTGAACAGGTGTCTCTTCGCTGGGCAGGGCCCACTTATCTTCTAAGTGGTTAAAACCACTTTAAATTGCATGGGGGGCGACTTTTCAATTTGCATAATATGTTTAGGGTTTGACCAATCCGCAAAAGGGGAGTTGGTCAATTACAATGCCCGACATGATCAATTTACAAAAGGGGATTTATCTAATGAATACTAAATTAATACTAAATAGAATACTCTTTGCAGTTACAATATTTCAACACTTCCCCTTAACAAGAAGGGTATTCTACAACAACATCAAGAGAGAGAGAGGGCAGCAACATCAATAGCATCTGGAACATTGACTGGCATATCTATAAATCATCGGAAGTTTTTCTCATCATCAATATCATCATTCACAACAGGGAGCTAGAATGGCATCATCATCATCTGCATCAACATGGATTAGTATAACACTAATACATCATCATCAATAACAACACAAGGTTGATACAACATCAACAACAACAATATCACAGCACAAAGTCTAGAGCATCATCAACAACAACAGCATCACAGCACGAAGGCTGGAGCATCATCAACAAAAACAACATCACAGCACGAAGGTTGGAGCATCATCAACAACAACAACATCACAACACGAAGATTGGAGCATCATCAACATTAGCACTAGGCTGGAAATCTTCAACACGAAGCTAGCATCTCATCAACATCAGCACAAGGCTGGCATCACAACAACATCAGGACGAAGCTGGAAATCTTCAGCACTAGGCTGGCGTCATAACAACATCAGCACGAAGCTGGAAATCTTCAACACGAGGCTGGCATCAACACTACTCCCCCTTTCGAGGGAGGTCCTTTCGGACTACACCAAGCTTATCTCGAAAGTGCCCAAACTTTACACGAGATAGAGGCTTGGTCAACACATCAGCAACCTGTTCATCCGTGCTAACATACTGGAGCCTTATGGCTCCTCTCTGCACCATATCATGGATGTAATGATATCGGATCTCTATGTGTTTTGACTTGTCATGGAACACAGGGTTCTCTGTCATCTTTATACAACTCTTGTTATCACATAGAATCACGGTTGCTTCCATCTCCAAATCGAATAGACCTGTCAACAACTTCCGAAGACATATGGCTTCACAACTGGTGGAACATGCAACAATGTATTTTGCTTCTGTCGTGTTGAGAGCAATGCTTGATTGCTTCCTACTCTGCCATGAGATCATGGCTGACCCCAGACTGAAACAACATCCTGAAGTTCTCTTTTTGTCAGAGACACTTCCAGTCCAATTTGAATCGATATAACCACTCAGTCTAAAGTCATGATCTCCATCATAACTGAGACCACAATCTAATGTACCCTTAAGGTACCTCATCACATGTTTTGCAGCAACCAGGTGAACACATCTGGGCTCTATCAAAAATTGACTCAAAGTGTTCACAGCAAAACATATATTTGGTCTGGTGTTCGTTAGATACAACAACGATCCAATGATCTATCTGTACAGCGTAGCATCAATCAATTCTGACGAAGTGTCAACCAGGAGCTTCAACTTTGTTTCCATGGGTATATTCATGGATTTGCACTCCAACATATCAAATCTCTTCAGTGTTTCAACTGCATACTTCCCTTGGTTAAGGAAGATCTTTTCTGGGCTCTGCCAGACCTCAAGACCTAAGAAATAGTGCATTAGGCCAAGGTCTTTCATCTCAAATTCTACAAAGAGCTTCTTCTTACAATCAGTGCTGAGCTTTTCTTCTCCAGTTAAGAATAAGTCATCCACATACAACAACAATATAATAGGCTCATCATTCATAACCTTGAAGTAAAGGTTAGAATCAACTTTACTCTTGGTAAAGCCCAAGATCGTCAGGAAACTGTCAATCCTTCCATACCAAGCTCTAGGAGCTTGCTTCAATTCGTACAGAGCCTTCTTCAACTTACAAACATGAGTCTTCATGTTTTCAACTTCAAACCCTTGAGGTTGTTCTATATACACCTCTTCTTCAATGACACCATTCAAGAAAGTTGTTTTTACATCCATCTGGTATAACTTCCACTTCATCTTAGCTGCAAGAGCTATAATGGTTCTGATTGAAGTGTATTTGGCTATAAGAGCAAACGTCTATTCATAATCAATGCCTTCCTTTTTAGAAAATCCACGAGCAACAAACCTTGCTTTATATTTCTCAATACTTCCATCAGCAACATGTTTTATTTTGAAAAGCCATTTGGAAGATACCACATCCTTGCTCTTCGGTCTGGGAACTATTTCCCATACGTCATTCTATATAATGGATTAGTATTCTTTTGTTATGGCATCTACCCATTCTTTCTTCTGAATAGCTTCTTCAAAGCAAGTAGGCTCCTTGTCTAAGAGATCACACATCAAAGCCATATAGCTGGAGAATGGTTTGGGTTTCTTCACTTGTCTCATGGTTCCTTCGAGGGAACCATACTTCTCTCCATCTTGAATAAGTTCCCTTGCCCAAGCTAGCTTTCTCTTGTGGTAGATCGTCATCTGGGGAGGTTCTTGAGATTCTATTATGTCATGATCTTCTAGAATCTCCTCACCGGGGGAAGTTATGACTTCCCTCACCGGTTCTGCAACTCTGGGAGCCACAGGCTCTTCTTCATATACTTCTTCAAGATGGCATCTTCTTGATTTCTTGAGTGTTGCATCTTCATCAAAAGTTACATCCCTGTTGATCTCAATATGATGGTAACCTGGTATATAAACTCTGAAGGCCTTGGAGACCTCACAATATCCAACAAATATTCCCTTCTTTCCTGAAGGGTCCAACTTGGTTCTCTTCTCTTTCAGAATATGTACAAATACTGGGCAGCCAAATATTTTGAGATGGCTTACTTCTGGCTTCTTTCCGAAGAACATCTCTTCAATGGTCTTGAACTCAAGTGCACTATGGGACAATCTGTTTTGTACATATACTGTTGTTTTTGCTGCTTCTGCCCATAAGTGCATTGAAAGATCTTGATCATGGATCATAGTCTTCATTGCTTCCATTATAGTTCTGTTCTTTCTTTCTGCTACACCATTTTGTTAAGGATTGTAGGGAGTGGTGAGCTCCCTCTTGATCCCGGCATCTTTGCAAAAGTTTGCAAACTCTTTTGAGGTGTATTCTCCTCCATTATCCGACTTGAATATCTTGATCTTTCTTTTAGAAAGATTCTCTATCAAGGCTTTGAATTCCTTGAATTTACTAAACGCTTCATCTTTTGATTTCAAAAGGTAAACCCAAGTTTTGCGAGAATAGTCATCAATAAAAGACACATAGTATACATACCCACTGATGGAGGTTGATGGCATTGGGCCACATACATCCGAGTGAATTAGCTCTAGGACTCCTTCTGCTTTAATGTCTCTCTTCGGAAAAGGGTTCTTGATGTTCTTTCCTTGTGCACATCCATTGCACACACCTTCATGGTCAACCTTGAATTTTGGTAGACCTGTGACTGCCTTGCTTACATATGGAAATGCCTTGTAGTTGATGTGGGCTAATCTTCTATGCCAAAGTTCACATGGATTCTCAATGGAGTGGGTCAAGGCTGCTTCTGAGTGACCCTTTAGCTTATACAAGCCACCTTCTTCTTTTCCAATAACAATTGCTTCTTCCATGGTTTTTCCTTTGGGCCACATAAGAACTTCTCCATCTATGAAGGCAACTCTAAAGCCTTTCTTCTCTAAAGATGAGATAGAAAGTAAGTTCTTTGTTAAACCTGGTACATATAGTACATCCTTCATCTTCATTGGGGTCCCTGAATCAAGTTTGTAATTTGATTCTCCTACTCCTTTGATAGGGTATTGATAATCATCTCCAAGTGTAACTTTCTAGGGAAACTTCTTTTCTGTAAGGCACGAGAGAATGTCTCTTTGACCTGTCATGTGCTTGGAAGCACCACTGTCTATGAGCCAAGTGTCCTCACCAGGTGACATTGATCCTGAGAGGGCAGAGATTAAGACATAGTCTTCAATCTGTTCTTTTATCATCTTTGTGGGTGGCTCTTCATCTTCAATTCTATGGGCATGGTGCCTCTTGTTTCTCTTCTTGTATTCTTCTCGTCTAGCTGGACAATTCTTAGCAATATGTCCCATCTTGTCACAATGGTAACATTGGTAGGATGAGAAATCTTTCACTTCTTTCACCTTTTTGAAACTTCTAGAATCTCCTTGGAGGGTGAGATTCTTTTTGTATGAATTTGTTTTGGGGGTGAGACTCCTTATGAGTTTCTTTATAGAAGTAAGACCTCTTTCTTCCTCCTTTAGTATGAGTAGCTAGGGCTTGATCTTCATCTCTTGATAGTAATGCTTCTCGATTAGCTACTCTGGCTTCTTCTTGAACACATTCTTCCCAAACACTGTCAAAGTGTAGTTTCTCCTTTCTGGCACAAATAGTTTGGATGAATGCATCCCAAGGTCTTGTGAGACCATTAAGGGTTGTCATTATAAGTTCGTCTTCATCTATAGTATCTTCAATTGCTTCTAGTTGTTCTTAGAATTGTGATATTCTGGAGAAATATTCCTGAATTGTTTCTCCTTACTGCATCCTTGTACTTTTGAGTTGAGTTCTTAGATTCATCTTCCGACTGATGTTCTTTCCTTCATATAATTTGGTTAGGGCATCAAACATTTCTTTTGGAGTCTTCTTTGAATCCACTTGAAGAATCAAGTGATCTTTAATAGAATCTACAATGATTCTCTTGGCCCTAATTGTGTCCTTGTGGTGTTTTGCTTTAGCTGCAGCATCGACAGGTTCTGGTAGGTCATTATCTTCAAGAATGAGTGCAATCCTATACTTCCAGGCACAGAAGTTTTCCACACCTTCTAGCTTGTCAACAAGCTTAGTGCTTCCAGACATCTTTACTTGGAGCTAGGAAAATGACCAAGAATTGCAAATGCTCATAATTTAATTTTGAACTTACCAGGAGGTGCGCTTAGCTGAGGTGAGTAGCCTGGTGCAGTTGGATTTTAGAAAATCCAAATATTGTCCCTTCAAACTTGACCAGCGGAATTATGGACTAGTACTTCTGGTTTTCTGGTACCAGTGAAAACTAGGGTTTCACTTTTCGGGGGTTCTATCCACTGAAAAGGTGCGTTGAAGGTGCCAATGAATTCCCTAGGCTAGAGCGCACTTTTCTAGATGATTTTTGGGCTGAAATTCATTTTCAATAAAAAGCCTTGTTCTATCCACTGAAAAGGTGCCAATGAGTTCCCTAGGCTAGGGCGCACTTTTCTAGATGATTTTTGGGATGAAATTCATTTTCAATAAAAAGCCCTAATTTTCTTGTATGACAATAATGACGTTTTTCTTTATCCAGTGAAAGATGCTCTCTTTAGCTTAGCTCTGATACCATGTTAAGGTTTAAGTTATTATTACGTTTATTTTCAATTGCATAGATAGGATCATTGAGAGAAACACAATCACAAGATATACAACATTTATCCTGGGAAACCCTCATGGGGAAGAAAACCCAGCAAAAACTTCCTTAATATAGATAGCCAATACAATGCCAAGACAATAAACCAAACACTAGAGAATATCCTCTACTAAGCAATGTGCCTCTCTCTCTTCCTTCTTCTCCAACTGCAGCTACCAAACTTGCGCTCTGGATGATCGAATGAGTGAGTGTACAAATGAGGCGTTGGCTTCCTTTATTTATACAAACTGGCAGGTGTTGAAAAGGTCTCTCTTCACTGGGCAGGATCAACTTGTCTTCTGAGTGGTTAAAACCACTTTAAATTGCCTAGGGGCCGACTTCTCAATTTGCATAATATGTTTAGGGTTTGACCAATCCACAAAAGGGGATTTGGTCAATTACAATGCCTAACATGATCAATCCACAAAAGGGGATTGATCTAATGAATAATAAATCAATAATAAATCAATAATAAATAGAATACTCTTTGCAATTACAATATTTCAACACTTTTGGGCATGGGGTTCATGACATGCAAGGGTTCATATTGTCTCATGTATGGGTGCGCCTTTGTAGAGGGTGTGCTGCACCTTCGTTTTCAATGCAACTTTTTTCCAAGCCCATTTATTGCCATCAATTAATTAAAGTCCAAAACAATAGGGTACTATAAGACATGGAAAGAAAAGAGTATCGCGATGTTAGTTGAAGCTGAAGGTACACAGAGTGCCATATGCATGGAAAGAAAGGGACACCACATACATGTACACACCTCAACAAGCAAGACATCTATATAATATGAGTTTGCTTTTGCAGGTCTTTCAATTCCTTTAGGAGAAACGTTTCATTGTTCCCAAAACCTCTTGGGAGAGCATCTAGAAGGCTATGATTTGGATTTTAACTTTTTCCAGCTACATTTCCCTCCGGGCCTTCAACCCCTTCTTCCCACGAAATGAGGTACAATCCCTTCTTGAGTCAATGCACCCGAAAATCCTAAAAGATGAGGAAACGAAAGGGAATAAGTATGGAAAGTGATAAGTATGATCGGGAATGGTACATTGACTCTTCAAGGAATCCCCCAGTAGCACCCTATTTCCGAGGGTGACCAACTTACTAGGATGGAATGATACCCACCAAGGTTAAATAAGGCAAAGAGTATAAATTCCAAGCAAACATTTTGTCAGTGTTTCCAGAAGCGGGAGCATCGGAAGCGTCATTTTCCAAAAAACCTCCGAAGCGAAGCGTCTGTTGCGTCATTTTCCAAAAAACCTCGGAAGCGAAGCGTCCGGGAAGCGTCTGTTATATATACATTGCATTTATATTCAAAAAAATATATAGAAAGACAAATTAGCTGCAGAATATATGAAAACATGCATATTTGTACATCAATATAGATAGAAATGGCATCCATACTACATAGTTCATCAATGATTAATCATTCGAGCATCAACCATCTAGATTCTAGCCAATCTTGGTAGTGGTTGACTTGAGTCCATCTAGCCAATCATGAGTCCATCCTCCTCCTCCTCCCCTATATCCAATGCAATCCGTGCATTTGTTGATGTGGAGGATCACCATCATCAAAAGTGACCGACTCTAGCACTAGTTCATTAAGATCCAAGTTGGCTAATGCCAACTCAACACTATTGTTCAAACCCATATCATCAAGAAACACATCCCACATCTTTGTCTTTCCCTTCAACCACTCTTCTCTCTGCCTGTAATATGTATATAAGACGGAGGTTGGTGTGCACATACACCACTCAGTCACCTGACATGACGACAAAGAGAAGAGTTCAACAGAAGAGTTTATACTTGAGTGAAGGGTACATTTTTACTGGGCTCGTGACAAAAGAGTTCAACAATCAATGCCACCAACATCGAGGTACATAAAGGGCTTGGTTCTCTTGATTAAATGTCAGTTACATACCCTCATACATGATAGAATCCAGTGGAAACATTGCAATCTTGCCAATCTTGTAATCCTGAAAACTGTTAAGTCTGCTGAATTTTGAATGGGACCTAAAATTCTACTTTCTCCAGTAACACTGCATTCTGTAATCAAGAAAGAATTATTTGCAACGTATTCAAATGATTCAATTATTAGGGTGACACTTACCATGATACTGGACTTATTACCTCATGAAGCAAGACCTATTGTACTCTGGGGCCAGGCCGGTGTGATGGATGTTTCTCTGCTGCCGGTGATGTATGATGATGCATCAATGAATAGGAGGGTCCCTGTGGGGCTATGCTATTCAATCTGTCTCTCGACACTCCATTTCTGCTACTTGTGGGCCTTGAGACATGATCTCCTTGGTTACCCCTACACTGAGGGGGTAACAGTCGATATGATCCATAACAAAGCAAGAGATCAACTAAGTTCATAACAATCGTACTAGATGGAATTCAGCCTAAAGGTGTCCAAGAATAAGCACACATCGTGGTGACAGCTTTGGTGCACATCAAATTGGCAATCTTGTTGTGTAATGGACGTGCTCAGATTCACCACACTAATTAGGCACACACCTAAGGTCACGGATATGCACAGCTTAGCTTGGTGCATGTGCACTAACAAGGTTGACTGTTGGACAGCTCAGTAAACCATTAAAAATGGAAGGCCAACAGTAAAAGAATGTAGAATTATTTTTCTCTCTTCATTTTCCCGACTTTTGTACAATAATGTATTGTTAGATATGAATAGACAGGATAGGAAATGCTTTGTATTAACTTGGCAGATTTATTTATACACCTCTTGGATTGTAATGGGTTGGGTATAGTAGTACAGTTGATTTGATTCATTCATATCTTTGGAGTTGGTGATATTAGGAGACATTGTAATTGTTAGTTGGTAAAGCTTTATGCTGTTTATATCATAGTTATACAGACAACTTTTAATGAATATTCAGAGTTGATATTCTGCCCAGATTTATTTTGCCATTTGTGTATGGATATTCTGAAATCCATTTCCAATAGTATCTGTTTGCTTAAATATTTATTTTTCCATATGCTATTGACTATGTATGCAAGAATAATCCATTGTAATTGTTGTGGTTGTGGTTGTGCTTAATTCTGCTAGGTGTACTTTGGGATCAAAATGGTATCAGAGCATGTGCCAAGACTCTCTCAAAGGTAGAAAGAAATGGAGGATGGAATGTGGAGTTGTGTTGAATTACTCACAGCTGAAGTTGCTACTCTCATCTCAAAAGTTGGATCTATGAATGAATAAATGATGAAAAACACCCATTGGTTGCAAAACTTAACATCCTCTGTTATAGCATTACAGGAAACCATCCAGCAGCAGCCCCAAGGGAGCAACCTATGCAAGAAGTCGAGTAGTACTGGAGGAGGTCCAATGTCAAATCTGGGTTGTTTTGAAGTGGAAACCAAGGTGGAGATTTCACCCTACAATGGTCATATGGATACCTTGCAACTTGATGATTCACTGAGGCAATTAGACAAAGTACAACAATTCACAGATGAAGACAAAGTTGCCTTGTGAAAGCCACACACATGAGGAGAAGCTTTGCTCTTGTGGGGGAATTTATGTGATCAAATCCAGAGCCATGCAAGCCATGTCTTGGGACATATTCAAAGCCTCAACCAAAGACAGTTTATCCTGTTATTGGAAGGAACAACTAGGGTGGTAGTCCCTACAATAAATTCCAATCAGATGGTAGATGTGTATGTCCAGGAGTTCACCCACTACAACATTTGGCTCAGAGTGATGGACAAAGAGGCCAACTTGGTAATCGTGTTCACTAGTGGACTGATAACAACAATTCAGAAAGAGCTTGAAATTTTAGACATCTGCACTGCTGAAGACCCCTGTCAAAAGGTTAAAAATAGTTGGAGGAAGCCTAACAATGTTGATGGCGATAATACTAGTCAAAGAAAAAAGACTGTTGCAATAGAAGATGCCCAGAACAAGCCATTCAACGGGACTGCACAACCAACCACTGAATCCAAATTGTCAAAAGGATGATGATGAAGGCTAAGGAAAAAGAAGAATGCCCCCTTCTGCAAATATTGCATTCTCAGAGGGCATCCCAAGGATGAATGTTGGAGGCTATATCCAGAGATGCCATCAAAGTCAACCACACCAGAACAGAGAGAAAAGGAAATGTCAATCCCTGATAGTGAGATAGAGGGCATTTCTTTGATGGTAGCCATGCATCCTATTCACAGAGCACGATAAATTATTCTCCATTAAGATGCAGATTAAGAAGGGTCTTGTGACCACGGTATTTAATACTAGCAGCAAGTGAGACCTAATCTTAGAAGCAGTAGTGAAGAAGCATAACTTGCCTACAATTGTGCATCCTAAACCCTACTCCTTGTGTTGGCATAGAAGGAACAAGGACTGGCTTGTTCAATGTAAGTGCAAGGCAAAGTTCACCATCTCAGCCAATTACATTTATGAGGTAAGTTTGATGTTCTGTGTCACTTTTGGCAAGCAATATCTGTGGGATTAAGATGCAACCATTAATGATCATTGATGAGGTAAAATTTGATGTTGTTTTATGTCATTTTTAGCAATCTATATCTGTGGGCTCAAGATGCAACCATTGATGATAATTTAATCTAGAGTATAGAATTGTTAAAAATGGTTGAGCTTACTTAATGACAACTTAGAAAGAATCCAATCACTGTTAGCCATTGGTTCAGCTGCAAAAGCCCAAAGACTAATCAAAGCCTTGAGACATTGTGCTATGTTTGTCTTACAAACCCAGAAAGATGAGAAAGTGACACTCTCCAATCAGGTGCGCAAAGACATAGAGATCTCACTATGCACAAATTCAGTGCAATAGGGAATGTCAGAAGAATAGAAGAAATTGGACAAATTATTGCAGCAATATTCTGGTTTTTTCATGGAATTGCACGAAATGTCTCCAAGACTCAATCGAGCACTCCATTTCTTTGCAACATGAGTCATTTTGCCAAATGAGGTATTTTAGAGGACCTCATTGCTTGAAAACAAGAAGATCAGAAGGAAGATTCAAGAGTTGTTCGACAAGGGCCACATTTGACCCAACTCACCACCTTGTGGTTTCGCTATTATTCTAGTTCCAAAATAGGATGCCACATGGAGAATGCGTGTGGACTATCATCTCTTGAACATGATCACAATCAAGAACCAGAATCCATTGTCATGCATTGATGATCTAATAGATCAACTTTAGGAAGATTATCACATTAATAAGATCAATTTGAAGTACGGTTACCACCATATTCATATCAAGTCAAAAGATATGTGGAAGACAGCCTTCAAAATGTGCCAAGAATTGTTTCAAAGGTTTGTGATGTCATTTGGTCTTACTAATTCCTTTATGACATTCATGAGAATGATGAACTAAGTATTAATACCATATCTTGACTCCTCTCTGTTCATCTACTTGGATGAAATACTAGTATTCAATAAAATATGGGAGGATCAATTGAAGAACTTGGACCAAGTATTCTTAGCATTATGCCAAGAGAAGCTATTAGTCAATTTAAATAAGTGTGCATTTAAGTTTTAGATAAACAAAACTAGTAACCCAAGATGGATTTAGCATTGATCTTACAAAGATTTCAGCCATTGTCCATGAGTCACCGCTAAAGAACAATCATGGCCTACGAAGCTTCACGGGAATGAAAAACTATCTCAAAAGGTTTACTGTGCAATTTTCTGATGTCATGCATCCTCTTAATGCTCTAAATTGTGACCAAGTCAGTTTTTGTTAAGGCATCACGTAGCAAGAAGTGTTCAAAGAGATCAAGCATAGCATTGTGACTACTACAGTTCTTGCTTCACCTAATACTCAACAAACCTTTGTAATCAAGGTGGGGCGCCTCTAGACATGCCTTGGACACAATATTAACGTAGCGCCAAAGACCTGTTGCAAACCACTCCAAGACTTTTTTAGGCAATGATTTGAATTATTTAGTGTCAAGAATTGCATGTGTTGGCTTAAGCAATCAAGTGCTAGCCACATTATTTGCTCGTAAAAGAGAGCAAGAATGAGAATGCATGCCACATGAAGTGGATTACTTATTTGTTGCAGTCAATATTGTGAACAAGAACTAGGAGGGGAAGCACAAATAATGTAGTAGATTTCCAATCAGGACCACTAGCAATCAAATTAACAATGTTCGTGCAATTTCAATAGTTTGGGTTCAATGCTTTCAGAGGAGCTTATGCTCATGGTCCCCACTTTGCATCGACTTTGCACATACATGTGTAGTCCTACAAAATGCTTTGACAATTATGCTAGATGAATAGTTTTGCGATTATATGCAGAATAACAATATTCTATACCAATTGAATCTTATTTGTGATCTGGGGATCATAGATTATAATTCTTGCATGAGATGGAACATTCCAAAATTTTAGGACGCTTTAGAGTGTAAAAGATAATCACGAATCTCTAGAGGTATCTATACTACCATATGGTAAAAATGTGCTAAAATTTTTGCATTCCGGGGATTTTAATGCAAAACAAAAACTTCACCTCTATCCTAGAAGTTTCTTAGATCTTAACCTTGTGAGTTTTCAACCTTAAGACTGTTATGAAATACAAACAAAATAGCAGTGACTGCAGACAAAATTTCAATACTTAACAACCCCAATCATCAAGGCAATCCAAGAGAAAAGATACCCAAGTGTTCAGATAAGTTTCAGCCTCTACAGAAATCTTATCATGCATATAACAGATCTGGAAACACTTATTTACAGCTGTAAATACTACAGCAAAACAGCCCTTATCTTCTTCAATTACAATATTAAATTACTTAACATAAAGACCCTTAACTTAAATCAGCAAGACATATAGCTGGAAATTACAAATCATGAAGAACATAGATGGATGAAAATCAAATTTGCAATCTACACAAGTATTGGACAGCTGGAAACTTCGTTAATGTGCAAAAGATGAAGTCTATGTACAGACCATAGCCTTATCACAAGGCTAGTACAATCATCTAACTCTCCAAAACCCTAGCTAGGGAAAACCAAGAAAACCCTAGCTCAACCAAGAAAATCCAACAAGCATGTCATCCAAGACCAAACATCTCTTCTTCATCTCTTCACCAATTACAACCTAGTGTTTCATCTCAAAATCCCAATCTCCAAATCTCCAAGGAATGAAACACTAACCCTAGATTTCATGATGCTCTAAGAAGATCAAGAAATCCTAGTTACTCCAAGGGAGGGAGAGATAAAGTAAATAAGAAGATTCAAGAGAGAGAAAGACTAGTGTGCTCCTCGTGATCACATCTCTACACAAGAATGGAAAAGAATGATGAGTATGTGAAGGACTCTCTCCTTTATATATATGAGAGGCAAAGGAGGCCACCAATACATACGTGGGCCAATGCGATTACAACAACCTACAATAATCACATGTAGGATGACACATGTGGAGCACTACACTCCAAGGGTACACATGTCAAACTTTGAGGTGATATCGTCCACAAGCAAGGCTCCAAATGCTAGGGCGCTCCACGAGGTATGTCTAATGCTCCTCCTACAAGCCTCAATCAATACTCCTAAGCCATGTATTCCATTGGTCCACTCCCCTTGCATGAACACTATCGCAACCTAGGCATCCCCGACCCAACTCCTGTTAATGTTTATGCTATCATTATAGTTCTTTGCATTTCATAAAGATAAGAGCATAATAACCACAAGATCACTGAGAAATACACATCCACAATAGACACAACATTTATCCTGGGAAACCCTCTAGGGGAAGAAAACCCAGCAAAAACTTCCTTATCA
>JASDQU010261679.1:24044-39641 GCA_032191745.1 Picea mariana
CGACACCATCCCTCCTCCTCACATGTTTCTTCTGATCCTCAAGCTCTGCGCATCCACCCTCCCAACAACGACACCCCTTATGCCACGCCTGAGAGGCAAGTCTAGATGAGGCGCAGCCAGGGGTAGGAAAATGCCATTTTCAGCCCACCTCTCGGACACTGAAATGCCTTGCGTTGATACCCCTCCAGATTTTGACGCTCTTCCAATCCTGCCACCTTTTAAGGTTCCTGCTCTCGCAGAGACGCAACTTGAAGCCACTCAAGAACTCTCGCCTCTCTCAAATGAGTATGGTTGCCGGTTTGAATGGTTCGACGCCTTTGGGAACCCCCTGGGCTACGCACCACCCCCACCCTCTCCTCCTCCACCACAGCAACCACCTCCAACCTTCAACTTGACGAGCCACCTTTATGAAGCCACCTCTGCCACTTCGACGGATTTCCCAACTTGTCCCCCTTGCAATAGACATGCTAACCAGGACGAGATTACTAAGGCTTTGCGCGATTTGGCCAAAGGCCAGCAGGACATCAAAACAGCCCTTAGGGAATTACAAGTGCAGAACGAAGATCAAAGGAGCAGGGTGGACAAACTGCTACTCTTTCTCCAAGACCTTAGGCAGGTGAGTGCGAAACAAGACAAGGGCAAGCTGAAGAACACACAAGTCTTCGCAGGCCCTTCCTACGGTCCAGGTCTCTGAAAAGTCCTCTTTTTTCAAAATCTTTTACTCCATGTTTTTTCAGGTCATTATGAAAATGAATAGACAGTCAGCTCTGCTTAGATTAAAACTCATACGGCCTAGAGCCCTGCATGGCATAGTAGGTTTTCTCAGTAAGATCAATTTTGTTTATTTTTGGACAAGTATCATCATCTTTGGGACAAGTGTCATCAAATTTTTGAACCAGGGCCAACAGTGGTTTCCCGGTCAGGCACTGTTGACACCTAGAACAGTCAGATTGTAAATTTTTAGAAGGCTCTAATATACTTACTAACAAAAAAAAAAATAGTGTTATTTAATTACAATTATTTTCTAAAAAAAGTAAATGGTAAAAAAAAAAATTAAGATTGAAAGAAGCATGAAAAAATGACTTAAAACACCGTTTAAAAAAATATATATATAAAAATTTTAAATAGATGAAAAAATAAGCATATTATATTATATTATATATATATAATGATTTTTTTTTTTTTAAATCTTCTATTTCAATTATATTTTTTTAAGTTTTTTAATATAAATTTAAATTTTTTACTTGTATTTTAAGTATTTTTTTATTTTTTTTCAATTTTGTATTAAATTTTGTAGTATATTTTTTTAAAGTTTTTTAATATAAATTTAAATTTTTTACTTGTATTTTAATTTTGTTTTTTAATTTTTTTTCAATTTTATATTAAATTTTGTAGTGTAGGTTTTTTAATTTGTTTTTTTTAATAATTTTTTTTGTGTTTTTAAACTTTTTTAAAAGTTTTTTTTTTACTATCAATTTGTTTTTTAATCTCTCTTTTATATATATATATTGTTTTCAAAGAAAATATTGTAGAAATATTATGATCAGAAAAAATGAGAACTCTGTAGAGTTCTCAATAAGTTGGTAACTATGTTGTACAAAATTGGAGATGCAAAAGGCAAATTAGACTATATAGAACAAGGCATGTGCAAAGATTTTGGAGGATTTCAAGACACATGCATTGATGTAAGAGTGGGGATTGAATGAGAAAACATTCAAATTTTCTCCACCCAAAACAAACAACCCTTTTGTTCATGGTCAATTAATGGGAAATTTAATCTCTTTTCCCCCTCTTGAGGAGGGCTTAGGATCATTGGTTCAAATTTGAAAGTAACAAAAGGTTGGGTTTAGGATTTTGGATCTAGGTTGAAGTGAAGGGAATTTAGGCTTAAAGGGAAGTTAGGCTTAGCTATTTTGATAGTGCAATGAGGCAACCTTGAGTAGATGAGCTTCTGAAGTTGCATAGTAGATATTTTATCACAATGAGGTCACCAAGAGCCATTATGCCTTATATTTTTTTAGATCACACTCATTGTTTGACTATGAAGACTATTAATTTTTTTTATTTTGATACAATTGAGTTTGTGAAATTTTCACGCCATCTTTCTTGATCATTTTTTGTGTGTATCCATGTATCATTCCTTTTAGGCATATTTTTGTGTATTTGTTGTGTTTTTAGGAAGTGGCCACAACGGATTTAGAAGGGGTTGTGATGGTGAAGAAAGAGGAGGCAATTGCTTTGGTGACTCACGATCCATTAAGTTCATTTTGTAGAAATATTTAGTAGAGTGATTTAAAACAAGTAGTTGAGGAGGTGATTGTGGTGTCGGAGGGAGAAGAGATGACCACTTTAGTGCTCAAGGGGATGATTGCCCAAATAGCAAAAGTGGCAAAGGCAGAGGGATTCAAGGTGGAGTGAGAGTTGTGATTTAACCCCACATACACAAAGGGTTTTCATTGTCAAAGCAAAGGAGAATGCCCTTATTGTCGAGAATATCATTGCAAGAGAAAATGATTATGAAGAGAAAATTACCAACAAGAGAATGCCCTTATTGTTGAGAATATTATTGCAAGAGAAAATGATTATGAAGAGAAAATTACCAACATTTAAATATATTGTATTCTTAAATTTATATTTTCTATTATCCTAAAATACACCATGTAATTAGAGTCTACTATCAAATATTCAAAACTTTCGTTCATCCTAATATTGCTCACTTTTACAATACAAAATCTCATATAATTCTAGGGAGACTTGGAAATTTAAATTTTCATTATATCATATTTAAATTTAATTTAAATTCATTATTCATATCCCATACAAAATCTCCTATATAGTTATAAAGAGAACTAGAAATTTAAATTTTTATTATATTAAAATTTATTCGATTTGCATTGCCAATCTGCATAGAACTACATCACTATCCATGTATAAATAAACTCTTGCTATTTTTTTAATAACTTTTTCCAAACAATATTATTTTAAAAGACAAGATGGTGGTAGATGGCATGTAAAACCCTAACAAAAAGATGAACTCTAAACCTATTATACTTAATAGTTGATCGCTCACTTTTTTCATTTTTTAGTTTAGTTCTTCATGTCATGCACTGCACATTTTTGTGCAAAATGAAGATGGTACCAAAACATAGTATAGAGAATGGAATCCTTTATGTTCAAACTTGGTTACAACTATAATCAACAGAGTGGATAACATATGGATTGTAAGTAGAATCAAGTCCATTTAATAGCCTTAGTAACCCCCCAAAAAAAGTATTTTCATTGATTTTTTTTGGGTTGTGGAAACCTAGATCTCACCTACTATATTTAGGTGTTGTGTTTGGTAACATTGTTGGTTTGGTGAGTTTAATGGTGTAATCTTTTTTATTGGTTTTTTTATTTAGATATTTTTTATTAAAACAATATTTATGAGATATTGATTTTTTTTTGCACTTGTGTCATGTGTTTATAATTGTTAGCCTTGTAAGTGCATTAGTGCAATCAATTTAATTGCTATGTGTTTGGTTAGATGTATATGAATTTTAAAATATGTGACAACTGACAATTGGTCGTTTTTTATAAGAGGTTGTCCATTGATTTTAATTTGCTAAACCAATTATAAGTTCTTTGCAGTGGGCATGCTTGTTTGCACCTTGATTTGAATGTGAACATTATACTTTAGGAACTTCTCTTGTTTTGCCATAAATATGCTTCAGTACAATGTAACTTTCAAGGGATATTGTTGTGAGGTTTTTTGGTGTTTAATTATCTATTGTGTGAATAGAGTATAAGTTTTTGTGTGTATATATCTTATTGTTCATATGGATGTGTTTGTAAGGCTTGCTCATTTTTTTATGAATAGACTCTGATTGTTACTAATATATAACTGCAAGGCTTTTATTTTCTTAGACTATGTTTCATATTGCTTTTGGTTGTAAATTTTGTGGTTGCTAAATTTATTTTTGATATCCTCTATTTTGTTGGTCACTAGATTGGTGTTGTGTATGCAATTGAGATGTCATACAAAAGTGGGTGAGTTCTAGGTAAGACACGTTCTCTTGTAATAACATTGTATCTTGTATTATTTTCGTAATGTGTTGGATTGTCTTTTCTAATAATAAAACCAGATTACTTTTACATAGTGCAGTGTTATCCTTTGATTATCCTCCTTTGTGATATTCTACATGGTGTTTTCATAAAATGGTGATTTATAGGATTAAATTATATTTGAGATGTATGGTTATTTTATTATTTGTAAAATTATCACTATGTTTTAATTAAATGGTGATTTATAGGATTATGTTGTATTTGAAATACGCGATTATTTTATTAATCTTTGTATGCATGGCTTTTCATACTAAGATATCCTATTTCTTATCTCGATTGCGAACTCTTTAGGCTAGTTTGACTTGTTATGACTTTAAAAAGAGTTCAATGTTTAGTTTCATTATTAAATATTAAATAGTAAAATGTGGTTGTTTTAAAAGTGTGAACCTTGGTTTTTGTATTGTATTATTAACCACATTTAGTTTTAGTAGCGTGATTATAAATATCTTTGAATTTGTGTAGTAGATGTTGATAAATCATATAAATAAATATGGCCCTATTTACATGTTATTATCTTAAAAGAAACTATTTTTAGATCAAATATCAAACAACTTGTCTTTAGTTGTTATGATCATTTAGGCATTTGTTATTTATTTTAATGTTAGACCTTTCTTTTTCGATGCTGTTCATGTTCAATTTTTTTATTGACTTACCAATGTTTGGTTGAACAAAGGGACACATTGTCGTATTAAATGACCATTGTTTTTTTAAATGATGGTCATTTTGTATTATCTATCATGGTACATATATAAATGATGACCATTTTGTATTATCTATCATAGTACATATATAGTACTCTATTTCACATGTTTGAAGTAAGTCAGGTAATCATGTTTCTATTTCTTTTTTTAGTGTTTATTCCTTATTGTAAGAAAACAACATTAAATCTACTATGCCAATAGAGGTAGTGTTTCTCTAGGAAATTAAGAAGTTGCAAAAGGGTCAATTCAAGCAATTTGAGCAAGTGTCATTAGAACCTTTTAAAAGAGACCATGCTTGTGTTATAAGTGGATATAGAGTGCCTAAAAAACATAAAGCAATACATGCATTGACTTGAAGGATTATAAGTGGATATAGAGTGCCTAAAAAACATAAAGCAATGCATGCATTGACTTGAAGGATTTTCTAGGCCCAATGTAAGAAGCAATACATGCATTGACTTGAAGGATTTTTTAGGCCCAATGTAAGAAGCATGCTTATTTTGTCAAGATGTGAAATTCCATCCTCTCCATTTAGGCCCAATGTAAGAAGATGTGAAATTCCATCCTCTCCTCTCCATACATGCATTGACTTGAAGGATTTTTTAGGCCCAATGTAAGAAGCATGCTTATTGACTTTATTGGTGGTTTTCCCTTTATCTCCCTAAACATGAGCCATAATGGACATGGGAGGGAGTAATGGGCATGAGAGGGAGTAGAAAGGTAGATGTGGGTTATATTGTAAAAGAAACTGGACCGCCTTGCCTTGTAGTCTATTTTTTTTCATTCTGTATGAGCATATTTTTATCTAATTGAAGGTTGGTCTTAGAGTTACATTTATTAATAAAAAATTGATTCAATTATTTGAAGTCGGTAAATTGGAAATGCTTTAAAAGCCAGCAATTTGGCTTTTGTGTTAGGTTATATTGATTTGTTTTGCTAACTTAGTTGTCATACTCTTTATCTAAATTGTTTTGTATGTTTTTCAAAATCTTTTTAATTTTACATATAATAATAGGTAAGTGTACCAAAATGGATTTTTATTAAATGCATATCTTGTCATGGTTTGATGAATGATTCTTCTAGGTAATTGAAGCTTAGTTCTTTGCTTGGTAGTGAAGCTTTGTTCTCTGCTTGGTACCTTGTTTAGCTTGAGCAAGCATGCATTATTGTTTTTTAGGCTATGCAAGTTTGCATGTTTAAAGGAGGTGAGTATTGTGTTAAAATATTTAGAAAGTATGTTCCATGTTTGAAATATCCTACTTTCTAAATGTTCACAATTAGGAGAAAGCACAACCATATTTTATACTACTTTCATTAAAGTTGATGAGCAGTCCTACAAGGATATCTTCGTAAGATGGTGTTACACATTATTTTGGTCACCCTTGTGATCAACTGACAATATGTGCATAATTCACTTCCATGTTCCTTGAAGATACTAAATAAGACTTTCTCCATGAGAAAAGTGGATCATCTTTTCTTCCTTATGTAACACACCTAACCCCTAGGTGCTCTTTTAAGGGGTCGGGCATCATAAATTCGTTTTCCTTAACTATATCAAGCCCTGCATTCAGGGTCTCTATCCCATTCATCTCGTCCAGAGCTTTCCATCCATGGTCTCCATGCTCAAAACCGAGCTCAAATCTGGCAATTATATCTCTCCCAAGTTCCTCGGGTGTTCATTGGTCGAGGCCACAGGGATTCCACGTGGGTCCGATTCAATATACTTCTCCTTGAGTTCTCCGATATCCTAGAACTTCCAGGGTTCCTAATTCTATGGCGAAAATCCATCCATCAACAAATCCAATGACTAGATTGGGTCCTTGACTAACCCACAGGCTAACAAGGAATTCAGTGTTCGGCCTTCGGATTGAATCCAGGCCTAGCCCCTTCCCTCTGTCTACAATCACATACGACTACGAGCTACGACCAGACACCCAGACAACAGCCGCCAAGACCACCACCGCGCGAATCCTCTGGGGTGGCAAATCTCTGAAGTTAACAATATGACGCCACGTGTCCTAAGAGCATTTGACGGCTTTGATTCACTTCGGAACTCTAGGCTTCGACAGTTCTTGAGTCTTCACACATGCAAATATCTGGATTGAGATCCTTCTAGAGTGTCGAATCTTTTGACACACATCATCCTCTATTCAACGGTCATGATGAACTCCGACGCTCCGGCCTTCAGGAGTTCTCGACCCATGCAACACCACCCTTCTTCCAGAGTGAATTTTCTCCGAAGTGGAAAATATTCTACCACGTTTCCTCCTTCACAGACGACTAAGATGACTTCATGACTCTGGCCTTCATGAGTCCTCGCACCTCCACTCTTCAACTCTTCTGGAGTACTACTGCTCCAGAGTGCGAGATTTGGTGACACCTATCGTTACCAATGGACGACTCAGATCCGTTTCAGCTCCCGACTCTTTGGGAGTCTTTCCACCCTTCTTCTCTCGCTCCTCTAGAATGTGAGATCCCCCGCCACGTGTCTCCAACTAACGGACGACTGAGATCTGGTCCGCTACTTCAAGCTTCGGGGTTTTTTGAAGCACCTCACCTGATTTCCTCTAGAGTGTCTCTTCTTCGGAGTTAACAATCTATTGCCACGTGTCTTCCCACGCCAACATCAAGGATCTATTCTGACACTTCAACACTTCAGGACTTCGGTGATCTCACCCTCTCCTGCTTATAACATCCCGGAGTGTTCAGTCTCTGGACTAAAGGATCTTCTACCATGCATCCTTTATGATGGATGGTCAATATATACTCCAGCCTTCGGGGCTTCGAGAGTTCGACTCACTCCTCGACTAAAATCTCCCAGAGTTGGTCAGTGTTGGGTTGACCACGACCTATATATGACAATCCTGATCATTTTGTGTAGACCCCCATATCAATGGTTCATAACCTCCCTCAGTGTCCCACTGTTGCATCATGTGTGTCCTTATCGCCACTCGACACGTGGATCCCCACGTACTCTCAACGTGATACCCACATTCCCTTGATACAACGATCGAGAGGGATCCCGAAGGATCCATAGATCCACGGTCCACATTACTTCGCTACTTTGTTCTTCTGGAGTTTTGGCATTACTAAGCCTCTATTCTCCCGAAGCGGTCAATGTCGGGCTGACTACCTCATAGATCTGACGGTTGGGATGGCTCCCGGGCATCCTCAGATCTAAGGCCCATATTAACTTCAGGACTTCGTGGATTTTACCTTTCTTATGACTAATTCGCTCAATTTGCCGAACTCGCGAAGTCCGAAGGACTCAAGGGGTTAACTCCCATGCTCTTTCTCATATCCAATGGTCACAACAGACCTTGGCTCTTCCCGAACAGATCTCGATCGTTCGTCTTCCAAATAAAGGAACCTTCCCTTTCAATACTTCAATCTCGTTATTCTTCCTGAGCTTTGTTAGCTCTAAAAGGCTTAACAGCTTTGCGCTCTTTCTCCTGAACTTAACACTTAGACGGGTCTTCTGCACACCCCTTGTGCTCCTTCATCAAGTATAGAACTTAAGGAGTTCTCAGCCTCTACCTGTCTGGCAGAGACTTTGTGCATACATGCACTACCTCTCTTGAGTTTAACAGGCTCCTTCCTTGCTTAAATTCACAATCAAATGGAATTAAAGGGACACATTATAACCATTAAGCAAGGAATTAAAGGGACACATTATAACCATTAAGCAAGAAATTAAAGGGACACAATATAGCTAATATATAATCATGTGCATCCTTGAAAACATTCACAGGACATCCAATTTTATTACACAGTTACAGCTCAATTACACAAGGTATGAAAATACTTTCCTATTACAGGTTGCATCCAACTAATTGATTGTGAGTGTGTGCCTTTCCATTGAACCATAGGCTCAGAGGCATTCATTCTTAGCACTCCGGCCACCCCCATTCCAAGCCATGATATCCCTAGGGAACTATGCAATTTCTCAGAGACCTTCTCTCTGTCATGGTATCCCGGTGAGGTTTATCAGATGCTTCCTCAGCATCAAGCTCGCGTTCGGGTCCTTCAGGTCATGTTCCCTACACTTCCTTTGGTTCGCGCATCTCCTTCCAAGCTTGTGCACTCGTCTGGTGTCTCTTCTCTTGCTATCCCTCTTCCTTATCATCTTCGTGTGTGTGTATCTTACCTTCCTTCTTTAGGAAGGTTTCCGACCTATCATGTTCCTTCTGTCAAAAGGAAGCTCGGGTCCGCAGGTCTATGTGGTACTTCGGGATGATAGCCCATGTTTCCATTCATGGGGGTGGTTGATTATTCAACCACCAATCCTTTCCTTCATTAACTGACTCTTTCCTCTAGATATATCATGGCTCATACTTCAAGGCTTCACCCCCCCAACAGTCGGTTATTGGCAAATTAACAATAATACATTTACAATACTCCCATGTCATAGCATGGTGATCCTAATTTGATGATTAATCACAATCTGGGGGAAATAGGGGTGTTAGAATCCCCTCCCTCTTAAAAGAAACATCGTCCTCAATGTTCTTTCTCAATAACACATGTTATGAATTTCTCATCCAGTTGCTTCAGAGGTCTTGACCCTCTTTCTTGGTCCGGTCCTTTTTAGTCTCTTGGCCCACTTCACCTGCCTTCAAAATTCTTGGACAACAAGCACATTAATCATAGTTTCATGCAAAAACATTTTATCATTGCATAGAATTCTAGAAAAATTTCACAAATTAACACAATACTCATCTGTACAATTCGTGGATTTACATCCACAGGGCTGTCTCATTCTCTTGTCTTGTTGTTTTCCCTGGACATACCCCTCATGTGCATGATCCCAATCAATAGTGTATGAGAATTATTAAAGTCTCATCTTCCTTGTGGTCACTCACCCTCCAGGCCCAAGCTCATGCATCCCCTTCCTTGCTATAGAGTCCCTCGGGCGATCCATCTTGTCCTGCCAAGGTTTTCTCACACAAGAAGAGTTCCAAAGACTTTATCGAGCCTTACAGTCAAGGCGTCCCTCAGACTTGCTCAATCGAGGCGTCCCTCCGACTTGTGTTGCCATAATGAAACATACTCTAGGGTGATCATGTCTTACCACAGGTTTCCATGTCCCAACAGTAGCCATCTTTCATGCTTTGCAGCTTAACAACCTTCATATGTCCTCCCTGGACAGGCCTTTTTGTTTCACCTGTCACATAGGCATACTGAAATTATGAGACATCATCATAAATTTCAAATTCAAATTTTTTTTATTGCAAATCTGTCACCCACATATATTCCAGTTCCATATTTATTTTCAGATCTGTTCCGCATGGAACCAGATCCACCATTCATGAGACTTTCCTTCCCATAGCAGTTTGGCTCAATAGGCAATTTTGGTCTTCCTTATGGGCTTACAACACTGCCATATCCAAGAACCTTTTCTCCCTGCAATTCATTCTTTACACAGCCAAACAAACTCTTAGTCTCTCATGCATCCATGTGTATATATATATATATTCAAAACCATTCATACTAACAGTTCATCACATCTATATAAACATGAAAAGGGGATCTCATTCCTTGCATATGCCTCATTTCAGCACACCAAACCTTTCAAAACATAATTCAACATTTCAATGGATTTTAACAAATGTGCCAATATCCATGGCCACATTCATACCCAATGCACTCTTGCATTGATTTCAAGTTTGTCATACTTTATGACAGTTTATTGGCCATGGTGTGTTGAAATTTAACCAACCTCTTCACCATATGGATTATTCATTTTAATTCACTCTTACAGTAGGACCATGTTTCCTGCTATAGGCCGATCACGATCCCAAATCAGTACACATGAAACTCAAAAGTTTCACATGAATGCCTTTAAGCATTCTTCCTTCATTAATAACTAGGGTGCCAACACTCATGGCCACCCAAATTTGTTTTCTTTCAACGCTTACATAATGTAAGTAAAACATTGGAAGGTCCTCCTTCCTTACTGAAAAATCCATTGTCTGCCCTCTTATGCAACATGCATTTCCTGAATGCATTCCATGCAATGTGCTAACTATGAGCACCTTTATTCCCATAGAACCAGTCCCCGCGACCACAGTCTAACGTAGAGTGCTAAACTCTACCTTCCTTGACTGGCCTGAATGACTTTGTTTTTCTCTCCATGTGACCGAGAGTTGTGACCTCGGCTTTATTCCTTTCAGGCGCTATCCTTTCAGCTCCTGTGTTCAGGTGCTATGATCCTGACTCAATCCCTTGTCTGTTAGTCAACAATGTAGATCTGCCTTCCCCCGGATCCAATGGTTGGAAGGGATTATAGAACCTCAACTAGCTCATGGTTTAATTATGTTTCCGATCTCCCTAATGAATACGGGTCGTTCGATCTACGATTGTACCCCAAACTCAAAACAAAACTATATTGAGTTTGATTTACGGGTACAGGTCCTGACATTAACCCGCATGCATATACCTTCCCTGCAATGAATACGGGTCGTCGATCTTATCCCTAGATCGATTCTAAACCACACGATTCCAAATACAACAATCCCGGTGTAGAAGTATTTGACCGAGAATTTAGACTGAGAGCAGAGCCTCGTTTTTCCAAATTTAAACACATACCCCAATCACAATACGAGTTTATGTGGCATTAATGCATGGGTTCCTTGCAGGTCCACCCACTGATCGTTCATAGATCAACGATTCACACTGATTGTGGAATCCCCAATGTGCTCTCTATTTATCAAAGAGTTCAATCTCCGCAATCCGAAAGGTGCTCGCCCAACTCTTTTAATCGTGGTCGTTGATCATCCACCCCGACGAGAACAATGGTGTTGGTTGATTGCGAGATGTGAACTAGCACGCTCGTTAATTTCGCCTTCGCGCTCCACAATCAATACGAGTCGTCTGATCTACGATCAGACCCCAAACTCAAAACAAAGCTACATTGACTTTAAATTATAGGCACGGGCTCCATTGTTAACCTATGTGCCCATTCGATCTCCGTAATGAATATGGGTTATCGATCTTATCAAATGACTGACGTTTGATCTATTAACTCCAGTGGATCTTGAAATCGATCTGACAACTGAGACTGGTTTCCTTCCGATGAATGGCTCGTGTTCACTTCCTCTATCAGGTTCTTGATTAACCTCATTTGATCAGGGTTTTCTTTCGCGATCCTCACGATCTCGATCTGTAGTTGATCGAAGGGATTTCTACAATCTCTTAGTAAAGGTTTTTGACCTTTTGAGTCAACAAAGATCATTTGGTTCAGATGCTCCTGCATCATACAATAAGTCTTCACTTCCAGAGGTTCACACCTCCATCATTCGGGTTCTCCTTCCCAAATCATACCCTACTTGGGTATCCATGGAATACAACAGCCCTTTCAAAATTATGTGCATAACATGAGACAATAAAATATTTTAGAAGGGATTCTCACCCAATCTTTTCATACCTTGAGCCACATAAGCATTAACATTTTTATACCTGTTCTTGGCTGCTAGCACCCTCTTTCTGATTTTTACCTCATCAACAGTGCTTTATGGGGATTTTTACAGTCCATTCAACAATCTTTCACCTGCAGTCTTCCCATGGTCATCCTCTACTTGAGGTTTCCCATCATTGGCAACTGTCTCTCTCCATAGTTCCAATCTATTTCCTTCTACACGTGGCATATATCATAAATACAATAGTCGTCATGTAAATTAAAATGCAAGTACCATAGCATTTTAAATCAATAAAACATTTACTTTCATCAGTAAATCAGCTTTCTCATTCCAGAGACAACATAACACACAACAAGAAAAGAGTTAGGGGCTCTCCCCTTTTTTCCAACTCCTTCCACACAGCCTGGGACTTTCAACCCAGCTGAGTTATTTCTAAGGCCTTACTACCTTTTCTTGATGTGGCCTCAACCAAGCCTATTCAATCAAACACACTCATTCATTCATTGTCTCTTTTTCCAGCTGTACTTGTTCTCACAACTGCTCATCTAAGACCTACAACTCTGTAAGTAATTCAGGGTTCTTAGGGTGGAAAAAGTGTTCATCCCTTTTCCTTTTCTTTTCTTTTGCAACTTACTCCATGTTGGGATCTCCCTGGTCCTTTCCTTGAGCAGCATTGGTTAGACATCACCCTAACATTTTTGGATACAACAACATGCTTTAATAGCAAGCTTTTTGTTCCTAGTGAATCATGAACATGTGCATCCACTTACACATTTTGTTTTAAAATGTAATCCAAGATTCTTATATAGACAGGTCTTGCAACCCATTGCCCAACCTTCAACAATTATTAGGGTTGTGACTCTGTTCTTCTGACAGATTCCTTACACAGTTCCTTCACAGGGAACTCCTTCAGCATGCAACTTCCTCATTGCATATCCATCACTATCTGTGATGGCCTCAACCTTAAGTTAGCTTCAGCTTGTTACCAAGCATTCTTTAAGGAATATAGACATGCATTTCTGACATGCATCCAGATTATGTATCCACTCATATTCTAGTTTTTGTTAACTTACATCCATGATGTACTTAGCCATATTCATAATCATAAGCCTGCATGTAGTTGTCATAGGTATTTTTCACATCCCACATACATCTTTACTTTTAAGATTAGTCAACTCAGGATTTTTCACAATCCTTCTCATGTAATCCTCAAAGGTATAATCATTTGCCTCTTGTCATGACAACAGAGCATCCTTGCTCATTTATTCTTTCATCTAATTATATTAGTATTTCTTGAGGAAATGGGATACATTCCCCTCAAGCTATCATTTGGAACATAACTTTCATGACTCTTCAAGATAGAGTCAACCATGCATCCATGGTATTCATTTCATCTAGACAAGAGCAATTCTTGCCTTATATTTCACTCATCAGGGCAACCATATTGTTCCTTTAGTATACATATACTCTTACATCATACATGTGCATCATTTATGCCTAACTGGTATTAATATCGGGTTTCATATTAAGAAGCTTCACAATACATTAAACCCATGCATTCAAGCATAATTAAACACAACTAAGTATTCATCATGCTAGCTTATTGCTTGCACCTTTTCCATGTCATTCACACACATGGACATATCAGGCTTCTATATCCTTTTCCCAAGGATCTTCCAATCATCCTTATGATCATGTATACACATTTGTGTATATGTAGTTGCATCTCTTGCACCTTTTTACCTCATGCATTCACTCTGATAGTTTAATTTTATCATTAGTGTCCTTAGTTTGATATTTCAGTCACTTACAAGACTAATCTCACAATCATATCTCATATTGATGTTGCCTTCTCTTATGGCAATAACCAATCAAGGTCACTTTCCTTTTTATGCGACAATTGCTAGCAAGAAAACCTTCTTACCTCAGCGTCCATAGGGCTTTACCCATCTCAATTTTTCTCTTTATGTGACTCGTGCATGGGCCCAAGCAGGCCAAGTGTTGTTGTCGTGCTCTGATACCAATTTGTAACACATCCGACCCCTAGGTGCTCTTTTAAGGGGTGGGGCATCATAATTTTTTTTTCCTTAACTATCTCAAACACTCCATTCAGGGTTATCCCATTCAACTCATCCAAAGCTTTTCAGCCACGGTCTCCATGCTCAAAACTGAGCTCAGAGCTGGAAATTATACCTCTCCCAAGTTCCTCAAGTGTTCATTGGTCAAGGCCACGAGGCTTCCACGTGGGTCCGACTCAATATACTTCTCCTTGAGTTCTTCGATATCCCGAAACTTCCAGCATTCCTAATTCTATGGCGAAAATCCATCCATCAACAAATCCAACGACTGCGACTAACCCATGGGCTAATAGGGAATTCGACGTTCGACCTTCGGATTGAATCGAGGCCTAGCCTCTTCCCTCCGTCTACAATCACATACAACTGCGGGCTACGACCAGACGCCTGGACAACATGTGCCAAAACCACCACCGCACAAATCCTCCATGGTGGCAAATCTCTGAAGTTCACAATCCGACATTGTGTGTCCTCAAAGAATTTGATGGCTCTGATTCACTTCGGAACTATGGGCTTCGGTAGTTCTTGAGTCTTCACACACGCAAATCTCTAGAGTGAGATCCTTCCGGAGTGTCGGATCTTTTGACACTCATCCTCCTCTATTCAACGGTCATGATGAACTCCGACGCTCTGACCTTCGAGAGTTCTCGACCCACACAACACCACTCTTCTTCTAGAGTGACTTTTCTCCGAAGTGGCGGATCTTCTACCATGCATCCTCCTTCATAGATGACTAAGATGACTTCGTGACTCTGGCCTTCGTGGGTCCTCACACCTCCACTATTCAACTCTTCTGGAGTACTACTTCTCCGGAGTGCGGGATCTGGTGACACCTGTCCTTACCAACGGACGAATCAGATATGTTTCAGCTCCTGACTCTTCGGGAATCTTTCCACCCTTCTGCTCTCGCTCCTATGGAATGAGGGATCCCCCGCCACGTGTATCCAACTAATGGACGACTAAGATCTACTTCGGGCTTCGAAATTTTTTGAAGCACCTCACCTCATTTCCTCTAGAGTGGCTCTTCTCCGAAGTTAACAATCTACTGCCACGTGTCTTCCCATGCCAACGGCTAGGATCTATTCCAACACTTCGACACTTCGGGACTTCGGTGATCTCACCCACTCCCGCCTATAACCTTCCAGAGTGTTCAATCTTTGTGTAACGACCCAAAACTTAAATTACAATTAAAGATTCAAATTTTTTTATTAATTAATTAGAAAGAAAGTAAAAGGATTTATTTTTTTTGTGTTCAACTGAAAATTCATTAAAGATTATGACAGAGACTGGACAAGGGAAATA
>JASDQU010261681.1:0-12879 GCA_032191745.1 Picea mariana
GCAATGTCGATTCTTTTCTAAACTCTGTTAAAGCCCCTACTCGAGGGGACACTGACAATCTGCCTTCAGATGTGCTCTCTCCTTCTTCTTCCCCTCCTTCGCCCTCTATCCCCATAGAACGTTATCCTTCTATTCCTAGCACTAGCCTTGGCTCAGTCGTTAAATCCAACTATCTGTTGCATTCTAAGTCTCGTTCAGTCTCCTTAATTGAGCATGAAGGGGGATTGGCCTTGGATGGGGGAGGAGGGGTATCTAGGGTTGGTCGCAAATCTAAAATTGCTATTGCAAAACATAGGCGATCAACGAGATTCGTAGCGGAAGACAATCCACGATCTTATGGGCCATTAGAGCAGGGAATGTCCCATGCAAGGGTTCTAAATGATCCTTCTCTCTTTAAACTCCAAGGGATTAGGGGGCGTCCCAAAAACTTTAGCCCTCAAGCGGCTTGTGGAAGTCGTCAAGCCGGATATCCTTTTTTTACAGGAAACGATGTGTAGTGGGCCTAGGGCAGCCGAAATTATCAGCTCGTGGCTCAAAGATTGGGGTCTCTATACTATTGACTTTGATGGCCTCTCAAGGGGCCTTCTGACAGCATGCAATCCACTTTTGAAGGTGGTAGAGGTTCGGTTTTTTAATTCATGCATTTTATTAAAAGTTAAGGAAAGGTTGTTGGATTCCGATTTAATTTTATGCAATGTGTATGGTCCTTACATCAACAAATGTGCCTTCTGGGACAACCTAAGCAAAGACGTTCCCTTTCGTGATGGGAACATGATTTTGGGAGGTGATTTGAATTTCATTTTGTCCCTCAAGGAGGTTTGGGGGACTCACTCCCGTCCAGATCCTCTGAAAGGTTTTTTCTCCAATTGGCAAGAATCTCAGGGTCTCATTGATCTAGCTCCATCAAAACTCTCCCACACATGGAGCAACAATAGGAGGGGCACAAGTTTAGTAGCGAAACGGCTAGGTCGATTCCTAATTTCTGAAACTTGTTTGGATAATCAATGGGTCTTCAAATCTTTTGTCTCTTCTGTTGGTTTATCGAATCATTTGCCAATCATTTTTGAAGCTTATATATCCAGGCTCTCGGAGGGGCTTCCCCTTTAAGTTATTGCAAGCTAGTGCACGATCCCTGGACTCCTCTGTCTGATGCATCTGGGGATTCCTTTATGCATCAATTTGCTAGGAATCTGCACAACATTAAAAGGGTCACCAAAATTTGGGCTAGAGGTTTTAGTGAAAAACAAAAGGTCACTTTAGGTGTCGTGGAACAAAGGCTAAAGGAGCTTCTCATCGATAAAGTAGTGGATCATCTCTCTGATGCCGAAATCTAGGATTGTAAGGAGCTTTCAATGAAGAAAAATGATTTATTAAGGTTGGAAGAATCAAAATGGAGACAAAAAAGCAGGGCTTTCTGGCTCAAGGAAGGGGATAGCAATACTAAATTTTTTCACGAGTTTGCTAGTTTCAGAAGGGCAACAAACTCCATTTGGAAGATAAAGGATATGAGGGGACAATCGACTACTAGTCAGGGTAATATTGTTGCTGCAGGAGTTTCCTTTTCCGCCAACCTTCTTAAAGAACCGGCGGGATGCCCTATTGCAGAGATTTTGGATGTGGTTTCCCTTTTCCCATCGTCCATCACAAATGAAATGAATCTGGCCCTCCAAGAAGAGGTGGGTGAATTGGAAATCTTATCTTCTCTATCCTCTTTCCAAAAATGTAGAAGCCCGGGCCCGAATGGTTTAACTGTGAAATTTTACATCGGGTTTTTTGACTTACTCAAAGACGACCTATTTAAGGAGGTCAACAAATATAAGTCGAAGGGAAGAGTTCTTATCCCTTTCAACCTCACTCATCTAGCCCTCATACCCAAGTCCACTTCTCCCTCTTCCTTTGATGATTTTCACCTGATCTCCTGTTGCAAACTCATTTATAAGTTGATATCCAAGGTTATTGCTCATCGTCTTAAGCCCATTCTCAGTGAGCTCATCACTGATGAACAATTCGGTTTTCTTTTCAGTTGACAAATTCATAACGATGTCTCCATTACCGAGGAATTCCTGTAAACTGTGAAAGCAAAGAAATTGCTAGCCTTTATAATGAAACGGGATCTCTCCAAAGCCTATGATAGAGTAAATTGGACCTTTATTAGACTCAATCTAATCCAGATGGGCATGAACTTGGAAACTGTTAATTGGATCTTGTCCTGAGTCGAAAATCCCTCTTTCTCCCTCTTGATCAATGGTTCTCCCTACCCAACCTTTCGCTCCTCACGAGGGTTGCGACAGTGTTGTCCGCTCTCTCCTCTCCTCTTCCTCATTCTAGCAGATGGTCTAAGCCATTTGATCAATAAAGCTCGAAATGAAGGATTGCTGAAAGGAATCAAAATTTCAGAGGAGGTATTATTGACACATATTCTATTAGTGGATGATATCATTTTATTTGGTGCAGGTTGTCAAGGGGACTATACAGCTCTCAAAAATATTCTAGATTTGTACTGTCAAGCTATAAGAATGAGGATCAACCACCAAAAATCTGTTATTCTAACATCGAGCATGTCAGAGGAGAATGCATTGGGCTTATCAGTTTATTTTCCTTTCACACAGGAAAATCTTGACGAGGGTCTAAAGTACTTGGGGTTCTCGTTAAAACCCAATGACTACCACTATCAAGATCGGTTATGGTTATATGCAAAAATCCAGAAAAGGATCTCTTTCTAGGCCCACCGATGGCTCTCTCCCGGGTGGCAGATCAGTCTTGATAAATTCAATATCGTGCAGTATTCCTGTCTGCTAGGCTTCGATTGTTAAAATTTCGATAGGCATCATGCACAAAATTGGAAAACTTTGTTTTCACTTATTGTGGGCGGGAAAGGCTGAAAAAAAGAGCATTCCTTTGGTCTGTTGGACAAAGATAGCGATGCCAAAAGATATGGGTGGATGGGACATTAAAAATATGTCGAGATTTGGAAAGGCTCTTGCAGCCAAAAGTGTCTGGCGTTTCCTCCAAAACCACTCTTTGTGGGGATGTGTACTCAAGGCTAAATATCGACAGGGCATTTCCAAAATAGACTGGATCTGAAAGCTAAGAAAAAACACACATCAATGTTCCATCGTTTGGAGAACCATGGTGGAGGCTTTTCCTCTTATTGGAAATTACCTATCCTAGTACATAGGCAGCAGAAAACAAGTGCGGCTTGGTGAAGATCCATGGCTTGGGTCAAGAAATTCTCATATTTTTCCAGCTGCAATGTTAACCAAGTTACATGACATCGAGGTTTTCTCGCCATGGGATGCATTTTTAGCAGAGGTCGATAGAGCAGGTCGAACTGAATGGAAATCTGTCAAAATACTTGAACTCGAAGGTGATGAAGTGGCGCTATGGCAATCCTGCATGGAGAATTTGAAGTCTAATTTCATCACGATCAGAGCCGATGAGGAGGACTCTCTTTTATGGAATGTTGATGACAAAAATGGCTTATATACCGTAAGAGTTGGATATCTGTTTTTAGCCAATGTTGAAATGGCTGAAGAGGTAAATTGGTGGTGGCGCTTTATTTGGAAATCTTGCGTTCCTTTAAAATGCAAGCTTACTGTATGGATAGCACTGGAAAACAAACTCCTGACGTGGGACAATGGGACGAAGAGGGGCTGGATTGGCCCAAACAGATGTCAACTATGCAAAGAATCTGAAGAATCAATCCAACATATTTTTGTCGAATGTTCGACATCTATCACGACAAGGATCTTGATTGCAAAAGAGATAAATATTCATAATATGAACCCTAACGGAGTTCTCATTGACTGGTTTCACAAATGGAACGATAATCGTCATTTCTCTCACCACATGTCCGTACCTTTCTTCTTCTTATATTTCATCTGGTGGTCCAGGAATAGTATTATTTTTCAGAATCTTAACATCCTAGTAGAGGTCGTTGTCGGTTTGACTTGCAAGCTCACAGCAGAACATAAGCACTTGTATAAGCCAAAAATTTTGCGCCTTCTTACCAATCGAGGGATCCAAGAGGGAGTGGCATGGGGGGTTTTTTACGGTGCCTGTCAGGGTCATCCTCCTCGTTGTGGGGTTGGAGCCAAGCTGCACATATCTAAAGATCATTTTCATCTCATTCGTTACTCCCCTGGATTTGGCACCAATAATAAAGCTAAGTTGACAGCATTAATGGCTCTTCTTTTCCAAGCTTATTGTCTCCACAGYAGGAAACTCCAGGTTTTCGGTGACTCAAGGGTCGTCATTGATTGGATAAATGGGAAGGTTGCATGCACAGTGCGTAGAATTTTTCCACTCCTAAGACAGATCAAGRAATTCATTACAGGTCTTGAATGGTTCAATTGCACACACATTTACAGAGAACTCAATGAGGATGTTGATAGGCTTTCAAAGGAGGCACTGGAGCTAGGCAGCGATGCTTTTGTAACACAGGAATATGTCGTGAATAACTTTATAGCTGAATTTAACATCAGACTATGATTTCATAACCACTTTTTTGAACTGCAAAGTTTTAGAGGACAGAAGGTGTAATGGTTGATAGTTGAGCTGAAGGTTTGAATATTAGTATAGATTTTTGTATTATGTACGTGTTGAAGAGATTTGTGAAGACAATCTAGCATCCTAGCTAGACAGCAATATGTATATTTCTCCCTATGAAATATAAGTTTTTTCTTTTCTCGGAAAAATATACATGAGAAGCGCTGAAAAAGACAATATGTGAGCCGACCTTATGTTCAGAAGTTTGACATCAAACTTTGAAGGAATAATGGTGAGCCGACCATGGTGATGTAAAGCCGACCTGTTGGATGATTCTCAATTAATTTGGTGCGATGGGGAAGCAGGGTCGACTTATGCATTCTTGGAGATTACTTGAAGATTTGTACGAACTTGAAGGCCCTTTGGAGGCTGGACGTTGCACCAACACCTCGTTGTCCCCCTTCATTTGTGGAAATTGGTCACCTTTTGAGGGCCTTTTGCCACATAATTTTGTACATGTGGCCTAAAAGCCCAAGATTTTGAATTATTTAGATTATTTAATTGTTGAAGAGGGCCTTTTGCCCCTCCATAGGCTAGATTAGGGAAATTTAATCTAAAAAATTATTATTTTATTTTGAGGGAAGTTGAGCACCTCCTCTATAAATAGAAGTGCATTTCCTCTCATTTGAACACAACTTGAGGAATTTTTCCCTTAAGAGGTCTGAAATTTCTGAAATTTTGTTGAACCATCTTATGTTGTACTTGGGCGCATTTTTGGAATATTGATCTAGTGGATGTTTTCTCTTGTTTTGGTGGATGTTTTGTGAAATTGGGGTTTCTCATGCATAGAAAATTGGTATAGTAAGTATTCTATCCCAAGTTTAAGTGTTTGTCTTGGTATATCTGGTGGATGCTTTATTAGAGTGGTAATAAGTGCATTTTATCATGTATCCTTGAAACCCTAAGGAAGGATTGAGAGTGGTCATCCCCTTCCCTTGTTTTATCCATCTTAACTCGTTGAAGCATTCAAGGATTAGGAGTGGATATCCCCTTAAGGTTTTTCTTGGCTAGSRTTTAGTTCTAGGGGTTAGGAGTGGCTATCCCCCTAGGGTTTAAAMCCTGGTTCTCTTGATCTTGTGCCAGAAGTCCTTGAATAAATAGGACGACACCTAGGGTTTATGAGGGGATAAACTCTAGGGTTTGCTCTCCTAGAAGGTTTACTTGGGCTTATGAGGGGATAATCCTAGCCTCTRGGATGGACCTTCAAGTCTTCTTTTTCCCTTAGCCTCCATTGAAGCGCTATATTGACTCCATATGCCCAATGAAAAGACACTGACCTCTAGGCCTCCATCTACTTTCTTTGTTACTCTAAACCTACCCAAACTTATTTTGCCTGGAYTTCACTCTCCACATTGAGCTTCCTTGCCCTAGTTCCAAGCAATCTTAATCTAGGGAAACCCCCCTTGAGYTGAAGGAGAGCTGGCCTGAAGTGAAAGAGGGTTGGTGAGGTGACAGTGGCCTTCCATCTTAGTTACGTAGGGTTGCACTTGAGCTTTCGGACTTTAGCTCAATAAGTGCGAGTTCGTGTGATAACATTTTGGCGCCATTGCCAGGGACAAAGTCCATTTTTCCGGAAAACGACATTGGAGGAATTTTCAGATTTGAAGATCTTTTCCTGGCAACTACATTGGAAGAACGAAGACCTTGTTCTTATAGATTGTGAAGATTTTGTGCTTGTAAGGTGGGACAAGCATCATTGTGAAGGCATCTACAACTCACCTTGGTGACTCCATTGTGATACGGTACAAAAATCTTATTTGTTGTTGAGCTCTCATGTTGAAATTTCCACATGGTGAAGGATGACTCTATGGCACTTTCATGAAATGTATAAAGCTTTGGATGTTGAGGCTGTCTATTGGTATCCGAATAAATGTCCACCGGGATGGTGGGAGGATTGCCCATAGTTTTATGGTGATCCATCTTCAGCCATTGCACATGTTGTAAAATTTGTCAAATACACCTTCGAGTTGGATGTGATACATGAGGATGTGCTGATAAGACTATTTTGTTATCTCCGGAAGCTAGACAGAGGGATTGGGTCAAGCATTCTTGCAGCCCAAACATCATCCCCTCTATGGTCGTTTTTGCCCGAAAGTTCCTCAAGCATTGGGGGGYGAGATTTTAGAGGTTCGAAGATACTCTTCGTGATCTTGAGAGAGCCCTTTTGAAAGTGGGATTTTCCTTGAACCMTGTTGAGAGTGATGAAGGCACGACTAAGGAACAAGCAGCTGAGGATGATTGTGATGATGTGCTTGACGAAGAAAGTTACCAAGCACTCAAGGAAAGCATTGAAGAAGACAATGAGTTTTGTGGACAGTTGGTAGAACACTGCCACAATGAAGATTTCCTGGTTGGCCTTTGCATACAAAGAAGAGAGGAATTCGATGCTATTTTGCAAAATTATCAAGAGAATCCCACAGTTTTGCTGGCCCTAGAACTTGCTAGGGCATATAATGGATTAAATTCAATATGTGCCATCATGACAAAGAAATATGGAGGCAAAGGAAGCTCTCCAATCCTGCTGAAGCTTGACATAGCTAAATAAGAATGGAGAGGTTACGAAGGGAACACCCTGGAGCAGCCTTATGCTGCTGATGAAAAAATTGATCAGGACAGATATGCAGATGATGGTGCTGGTGTCCTAGAAGACTACCAAGGTTTTCCAACTGACACTCTAGATCGTGATGATGTTGCTGCTGTTGCAGCTAAAGTCCTGAGCCCAGAATCCAAAGATGACAACAATGCTGGCATCATTGGAGAATGTACTGAGGAGCCAGCTGAAGATGATTCTGATAATGTCCTATATGAAAGAGATTTCTCAAGCATTTGCCAGCTTATTGTTTTGTCCAGGAATTGCTAAAAGCTCAGCATAACAGATGATGAGGCTATCACTAACCAAATCTGGGCCGAAACTGGAAATAACAAACTTCGTAATGAAGACAATACTGGTGGCCTTGTGAAGGGACCCCTAGGCTGCAGATGTGAAGAAAGGACTTTAGTTATAGAACAAACTAATCATGGCCCCATTCTTGCAGCAAATCAATGTGACAAAATTCAAGAAAACAATGGCTTTTGTGAGGAGCTTCTTCTCATATTCAGCCAACTGTCTGATCCCATTGTGGTGAAAGGGAACTGATCCCATTGTGGTGAAAGGGAACAATGAAATCTTTTCCATTCATACAGATCCAAGTGCTCTAATAAGGCAGTGTTGTCCCACTTCATCCGGGGATAAAGTACATGAAGATGACAGAGGCACTGTTGAGGAGGAAATCACAGATTCACAACACGGGCAGCCCTACACTCCTTTTAAAATTAATGAGAACATAACTGAAGGGGATCCAGAATTGGATGTATACAAGGATTATTGCAAGGAGATAGGGCACAATGCAAATTTGAGGATTTTGCATGGTGAGATTCTCGCTGCTCCAGGTCATAATAATGGAGCAGTTAATAATGAAGAAATCCCCAGCTTTGTGTTTAAAAACAGTGAAAATCTTACCAAGGAAAGATTGGTTGTCCAGCATAATGAAATAATGATAGACTTGGGTGACAAGGATCAGGACAGTTTTGCTTTCATGACAGATGGTGAAGTCATGATATGCTCCAATGAAGATAGAGAAGGGCCCTTGGGGTTATGCTCTAGCAACTGGAATAAACCATTTTTTGTAGCAGACTGTGAGGTTCAAACAGAGAAACCGTCCCTTTCTAAAAATCTTGGGGAAGGTGACAGAATTTTCAGTTACAGTTTTGATGGTTCCTTCACATCCAAAGCTGGAAGTGACACTTATGATAGTGAAGAAAGGGTTTGCTATCATTACCCTAAGTCTCTGGGCAATCCAAATAAAGGATATGAGAGGCAGGGTATAGCTTTGGAGACCTCAAACGTCGATGATTGCAGATCTGGTGTCACTGAGAATGCAAACCCAGTCAAGATGGTCATCATTGAGCTTCAACATGAACAGGTCAGTTCAAAAGATTCGTGGCATGTAGCACAAACTATGCTTCAGCACTTTAACCCTATTTCCTTGAAAGATCGAAATACAGAAGGAAATGATGATCAGGATACTTCAGAGTTTGAACAGTTTCCAGACGATAAAAGGAAAACAAAAACAGCTAGGCCTTGTACTAGAGTTATTTCACAATATGGGGTACAAGCAGAGATGGTTGCTGTGGATAATACACCTGGACAAAGTGAAATGTTTCAACAGGAAATTTCAAGGGTAGGGCCGACCCTTTGTCCCAATTCAGAAGGATGTAACAGCATTGACTGTTAAATCTCATAAAAAATCAGAACCCAGTTGCAGATTTAATAAAAATAAGGTACAGAACTGAACTTTAACTTAGAAATCTGAACATGCTGATTTTTCTTAACACTCTAATGCAGCGGAAAATAAGCACATAAAGACATAAAGCATTCACACAGAAATACTCATCGATTTTTGGTCAAATGACCCCAGAAAAACCCAACTGGGAAAACCGGTCTTCTGCTTGGTGATTTCTTTTTATTTCAACAAAGAATATCTTCAGAAATTTTACATCTGTTGTTACAAAAACGTTCCTGAGGCAAAATCTCTGCCTTCAGCAAACTCACAGCCCTCACACCTCCTCTATCTGCTCACAACCTTGCAGCCGGGTACGTTGTACGGCCCAGATCGAACTGCCTTGCTGCTGGGCATGCCGTATGGTCTGTACGGCCTAAATCGCACCCAAACAGTGTTGTTACTTGCTGGCTGAGTGTGGAGTTGGCTGGCTAGATGAAATGGAGGCTGTGCGGCTTCTTCCTCAGCTGCTGAATCTTCCCCTGTAGCTGAAACCTGCTCCTCTCTGCTGTCCAAGCTTCCTCACCAAGTCGACTTGTGCATAATGAGCCCAAAAACCTTATTTCTCCCTTGGGAAATCGACTTGGACCCACCAGACATCACATTGGCTGAGATTAGATCTGAATGAAGGGCTCAGATCGATTGCCTTATGACTATAGGAAAAATTAATTTTGTTTTAGTCATCCAAGAATAGAAAGGATAAATTAAATTGGGCCCCTCTTTGTGGGTCCCCCGCCAGATTTGGTGCACCTCCAAATCTAGCAAACTCTTTCCTCTCTAACTCCAATTCTAACACTCTCTCTTAGAGAGGAAGGTGTTTTGCACTACACCAAGTTTATCTCTGAAGTAGATGAAACTTCACCTTGGCAATGCCTTGGTCAGTATATCTATTGTCTGCTCTCCTGTTGGTAAGACTGGAGTTTTATTTTTCCCCATTGAACACAATCTCTGAAATGATGGTACTTGATCTCAATGTGTTTGGAGCGGTCATGAAACACTAGATTTTCAGAGAGCTTAATGCAGCTTGTTGTCGTCCTTATACACACTTGCAAACGTGAGCTAAGTCCTGCTCACTTAGTGTGTACTCGGAGGCACAATGCCTAGGTTCAAAGTCCACGCTGTCACTTTGACTTGAACCTCTTCCATCTAGGCTAACTCCTAGGGAAGCCAAGGTGGGTAGACCCTAGTTACTAGATGAGATTTATGATTAAATGTTTTAGGAGTTGGTTTTAATAAGTTAAAAGGTCAGGGGGAATCTAGCGTATGATTTTAAGCAGCAAATGCAAGATGCAACAATAATGTATGACAATCAGGCATTTTCCTAGGACAACTAAGACTAGTGCCTAAGATTGGGCAAGGGGTCAACTAAGTTAAGGGGAGATTTGTTATAAAATGATTACAAATTACAAATATTACAACCAGATAGATGAACTAGATACAAAAGAATATGCGTTGTATACAAAGCTGAACTAAACTAGATACAAGATACACAGAAAGAATGTCTAAGATATACAGATCTAAATTAAGATAGATACAAGATATACAATATACTAACAAGTGCTTGAAATGTGCAGGAAAAGAAGATATTCAAGATGCAAAGACCATCAACACATCAAGCCAAGCATGCTCACAATAGATAGAATTCTATTGGACTGCTTATCAATGGCATAAAGATGCAAAGCACTCAAGATCCAGTCAAGAGAATGCCTCCAAGTGGATGCGCACTTCTTGAAGGATCACACCACAAATACAAGATTACAAGATAGATGAAATGCTTGAAAATGTAAAGTGCTCCAAATGACAAATGTAACCACTTAGCTAATTACTCCACAACATATAAGATGACTTGCATGTAAAATAATAGATAAAGAGATCAGTGTGCTTGCAAGTATAAAATTAAAGTGTTGATGATTAAACTATGTGGTTAAGTGTGATTTATTTTAATCCTAGCTAGGTGTCAACCCAAAACTTTCCTCCCTCGATTACCAAGTGACTGATGGATGCTCAAGAAGTTAGGCAACGAGGCCCACCCTAGCTTCACAGGTCAGCCCTAAGATCAGAGTACTCCCGGAAAGGACGTCGCGCGCCATGAGACCGTCCCCGGCCTAGCACCTTTCGTTGTCTTCCTCCGACCATGTTTTAAATGGCGAAGATGGTTGGTAATGGTGGCCTATTAAGTCTAATTAATTGATTATTACACCTATGAGCTAAGTATTGCAAAGTGTGTTTGAGTGCTTGTAGCTTGCTCAAAAATGCCGAAACTGAAAATTGAATAGTGTGAAGGCTGAAGCCTTTAAACAATGAGATTGCAAGTTAATTATCAAGTTCTTAGTTTATGAGATTGCGCATGTAAAGTGTGAGAGGCGAAAGTAACTTGCGAAATTGAAAAGCGATTAATTAATCCTTAAGAATATCAATGATTGCATGCATGTATATAAGATAGAAACTTAAGAAATAAATGCTTGCAAGTAAAATAAATGACGAAATCAAAGATCCACTATGCCTCCATGGGCTCTAAACTAGCATCTAGGTGTGAGATCTACTCTAGATTATTTTAGGTTTTACGCATGCATGTAGATATCATCAACTAGACTAGTTAACTATGAAATAAAGACTAAAAGAAAACTAATCTAGAACTTCGAAAGCAAAACTAAAAACAAAGAAATGCAAGCCGCTTGGGTACACTCCTTTGGGCTTGCTTACATCGATTTTGAAGGTAGAGAAGAAGAGTTTAGAATTACCACTTTTTGAAAGGAGATAGTTGAAGTGTGTTGTACTTGAAATTGGGCAGCATGCCCCCTTGTCCTGGCGAGAATCTACAAAAATCAGCAAGCTATTGCATGCTGATTTGTGCTGCAACACACTCAAACAATGTTATGAAATTCATGTTTTTCAACATAAACTTCTTACATATAAAAACCAGAATTTTATATTGATTTAATTGACCTATCTAAGCAAGTTAGCCACTAAAATCTGAAATGAAAAGAGCATAGAGATAATCAGAAAACTTTGAAGTTTAAATGAGAGATAAGAGTGGATCCTTCCTTAGATCTTTCCCAATAACTCTCTTTGAAAAGACYTGCAAGCTTCAAATAAAATGTGAGATGAAATAGACAATGATTGCATGCACTAATAACACAACATAGTTTCTATCATTAGTGAATGCAAAACATATAAGCTAGCAATTATACAATTACTAAGCCTAGCCAAGTAAATTAATTTACCCAACAATCTATCTAATAACACAATAATACTCAAAACAAAGAGCAGCATCACCTCATGAACACATGGAGCATCTAGACAAATCTTGAAATCCCCAAGTCCTCCAAAGCTATTTCTTTTATTATCCAATGGGAAGAAGTTGTAGCAACAAGGTTGCTCCAAGCTCTTCAAGACAAAACCAGTGAAGCAAGATGACAATAATGAGAGAGAGAGACTGTGGGATGGTGAGAAAATAGTAGCATAACAATACTCTGAAGCAAGGTGATGAATGAGGGAGGGGGGAGTCTCATTTATAGCAATGAGATGAAGGGAGACCCTTCATGGATCTTTGACAAATGTCAAGATCCAAGCTCAAATGACAACTCAAGGAGGGGTGGCGTGAGCTTTTAGGGTAGGGGCAAAATTGGTATGTGAGGTGAGTTGGAGAGTGAGGTGGCCATTTGAGAGGGGCGTATAGGTTTAAGGAAGGCCCACGCTTAGCTTGCAAAGCGACCTTCCTTGCTTTGAACGTGATGTTTCCACTCTCAAGAGAGCTTTCTCCACTTTCTTCAAGAGAGAAAGCGTAAGTTAATTAAGGAAAGCGTGAGAGTTTGGAGGGATACGTGAGGGTTGAGGGAGGGCATGTGGGAGGAGTGTGGAGTCCACACTCTTGGAAGATGTGTAAGGAGGAAGGGCGTACCTCATGAGGAGGGGCCTTCAACCCATAATTAAATGAGTTACCAAAGTACTCACGTGGGAAAGGGGGTGAATTTTCCCAAGGGGGAGTAAATTAAAGGTGAGTAATAAATTA